>CABFWO010001485.1:89684-100712 GCA_902155825.1 Timema genevievae | reverse complement strand
AAAAAAAAAAAAGTCATTCTTTCAATGTGATATCCGAAAGAGAGGGAAAAAATGCGCATGTCACGTGGAGTACGATGAATTTTGCAATGCCTACGTAATTAGTCTACCCTTTCTCAAGTCGAAAATAAAATGAAATGAAAATATTTGTTGTATAAAATAAAATATATTAATAAAAATCCTGCATAACAATTGGGAAAGGTCCCCGAAATATATTATGAATAAAGTCCGTACTAGGAACACATAGCAATGGTGGAGAGTAGATTTTTCTTGGTTATCACGTGCATTGACCTGCTGGATTCTCATGCTATCCTCATACCGGCCGAATCAGTTCGAATCCCTTTACGATATTGCTATTGTATTGGATTGATTCGCATTGATTTTATTGGAACTTGTTTTTATAAAAAAAATATTAAGGAACCAAATAAGATAAGGAAAAGTGACAAAATGATCAGAATTTCAAGGAAAAGGTTAAAATTTCAAAATAATTGATCAGAATTCGGCAAAATTTCATTAGCATTGAGTCAGTCAGACTAGATTCGAAATGATTTTGTAGCCCGAAGAAACTATTCGCTGGAAATGAGAACAAAATTCATTCTTTTAAAAATGTGACTTAGATTATTGAGAGAAGAAAAGTGCTTCGAGATGATATATATAATCTTGTTTTGTCATGACGACGTCAAACAAGATGAGCGGTGCTGGAAACGCTGGAGACCAGGGAAACATGACTCTTGAAGAGGTAGATTATTTGGCGCGAGATGCACGCGCTGAAGGTGTAGAGAGGACGGTTAGCAATGAACTGCGATAATGCAAAGGACCTTATCTTGAATACTGCACAGAAATAAAAGTTTCACTGTTTTCATTGCATAAAATATAGGCCCTACACTATTAATCAAAAACACATAGCTATAAATGTTTCTGTATAGTGTCGGCGTTTTAAATTAAATGTACTTGATTTTATATTTTAAGTGTTCTTCCCTACGCTATTTGTTTATTGATTAATTTATAAAACGCATTAAAAAAAAAGATTAAGAGGACGCTTGTATCTGTTGATGTGTTCCACTCCTAATGATATAAGAATAATTTAAATTATTTTAAAAAAACAATTTTTGCAAACTAAACTTTGTACACGAATAACTTGATTGTATTTTTGAGGTGCATATTTTTTTTTACTATGCCAAAGGTATTCACAATTTTGAAGAGAGAAAAACTGAAGACGAATAGCTAATTTCACTCGATTTTAACCAAATTCTATATACATAATTAAAGGACTTTCAAACGAAACAACAAATTATTAACACATTATTGCTTCCGATTTCATTCAAGCTTGATATAGGCCTACACAGAGTACTTTATTTGGAAACAATGAGTGGACTATTTTGTTACTTTGGCCAAACGACCGGACCAAAGGTTAAAATATCTTACCGTGATATATTTAGTTCAAATAATAAATATACAAAACATTTACACAAGAAAATAATGTAGCTTGCACCCACCAAAATACTTATTTTAACGCTACGTGTAATGGTGTAGCCCCCAAGTGCGTATGAAGCTAATTTGTCTAGGAGAGTCCAATAGAAAATGTTACTGTAATTTTAGCTCTCTAGCTGGGATCTATCAAATTCAAAAGGGGGGGTCCGGACCCCTCCGATCCCACGTTTTTAAACCCGTGGTAGCCCCGTGCCAATTCGGGCTAGCGGTAACTTGAACTAATTAATCTTTGGAAACCAAAGGGACGTAGATGAACTTCAAACAAATGGATTAATCTCAAGAAAGTGTAGAAAACCATGAATAATAAAACTAAGTGGCGAGGTTAGAAACCAGGACCACTGGATCAATCAAGCCTCCTAGTATTGATCTAGCTGACAAGCATTATAGAATCTATCATTAATAATAATAATAATAATAATATCAAGTTTTTTTTACCTGTTTTGTCATAAGTTGGTATAATATGCTATTCTAAAATAATTTTGTATATTTGAGGAGCTTTCTAATTAATATATTTAATGTAAAACCTTTTGTTATGCTTCCACATTATAAAGTTGAGTGTTCAGTAAGCCAATAATATATTGTTGTAATGTTGATCTTTCTCTATTGGCCTAGGATTAAAGTACTCAGCTCTCCAATTCACTTTCACGGGTGAAACTGGAGATAAGCCTTGTCTTCTTATTATCCAGTGTTTTGTTTTGTTTATATTCCATATACAACCATTCTCGACAAACATTGCGTGGATGGGTGGCAATGACCTTCTCCATATGTATGTGCTCTTAGTATACTTGTTGTTTACTTTTGGCCCATAAACCTTGTATCGTATTTTGAGTTTAAAAAAAAAACCTTATGATGGACCTTTGTACACAATACTTCAAACGTAAAACAAACATAATTGCCATATTTAAGAATATTACATTTTATACAAAAAATACATTTGTGTTTTATGTGTGTATACCAGTAGCGTACGCAGGATTGTGAAGTAGGAGGGGCTCAAGTGGGTTTGGGGGGGAGGTATCCCCAACCACAGGAGGCAATTTTTTTTTACCGTTATACACACCTAGAAGCTTTTATTGAAACGTTTTTTATTGGTAATTGTTAACTTGATCCTTTATATTTTTACTATTAAAAATATGATAATCTAACAAAGTAATAGATAAATAGGCCTAAATTAAAGTTGGCTTAACCATAACATACTGTCACAAAAATCACCGATTATTTATAATAGGTAAATGTTTATATCTTTATATTTTTTTGTAAAACACTTGACAATATGAGCCAAGAACTAACTATACGGCGGTCACATTTAGTTGCAAACTCCCTTCCCCGCCATTTTATTTTCTCTTGAGATCTGCGTAGATCTCGGGGCATCCCCAAATTAAGGAAGGGGGGCTCGAGCCCCCCTCAAGCTACTGGTGTATACCATACATATATTTCAAATATTTAATTTTTGTTATACAATTTATACTATTTAAATTTTATGTTATTGAACGACTCCGTGGCTAAGTGTTTAATGTGTCCCGATACAAGTCCTTGAGTCGATTCTCGATCGTGGTCACAATATCTAGGCTAACTGTTTGGTAACTGTTTTGTCCCGCTTTTCGATTAATAAAATATCTAGACGTGTGTTATATTTATGGGTCGTAGCGTACTCTTAAGTTAAGTAATTTGTAAGTCGCTGATATAGTTGATGTGTTTGGAAAGTGCACTTTTTTTTTCAACTACAGTATTACTTTTGTTTTATTTACAACTGTACTTTTGCCTTTATAAGAATAAATTGAATCTTTATAAATTATGTACTTACAATATTAGATTATGTAAATAGTATGATTAGTTTTATGAAAATTTTAATTTGTTTATCATATCACACAATACACTATTGACTAATTTCATAGAAACAAAAATTATCATAGTTTAGTTTATTTTTTTAAAGTGACAAATAAGATTTAATTGTTAAAAGGTGTGATAAAAAATTCCTAACATTTTTACAATAAATTTTAATTTTGTCCTTGTAGATGTAGTAGATGTTATAATTAGTAGTAATTTACACAATCAGCTCGCACTGTTTGAAAATATGTTTGGTATAATTTCTAATAAATAATACATGTTCAATAAATTTCTTTGTTAGCGTACAATATTTTCCAAAACATATAATTTATAATTTTACTAATACTTTTATAATGTATTATTATTATTATTATTTGTAGTATCAGTAGCGGTACAGTAGCATTAAAGCATATCCACCATATAATCCATAATCACATTTTATTGTGCAAAAATACTCCTGAAATAGATAAATGTGATGGATGCATGCATTCCTTAATTTCTTAGTCGCTCCCAAAGAAAGACGCGCAACAGCACTTTTACGCAGGTTGTATCAAGGCAACATAACCTCAAGTAACCATCATGAGGGAAACAAACGTATTTGATACCTTCTCCTAACCTTTGTACTCCTCATAACAAGTCTCGTATTGCAGTACACGCTCGAAAATGGCGGTGACTGGCTGGCTAGGATGGATGGCTGGCTGTTTTTTTGTTTGTTTTTTAGACTATATAACCTATATATAACAGGTTACACACGCGGGAAATAACCATTTTTTTAGGAATGTTTCACAGTATTTTCACTATCTTATTGACAAGCATTTTAACTTGTTTTTTGTATTGTTTAGCTACCTTAGAAATAAATAAATAGTTCACTGTGCTAACATTTAATAAATAAGTTATAAAAAAATTAAATAATTGAAGATAGAACAATTTTCGAAACGATTGGAATTTTTTAAAAAAAATCACTCATGATTTAACTACCCTTAATTATTTGAGGGCTGGAGTCAAAATAAAAATAAACTTTCATCATTATCTGGAGGTCGAAAATTTTCTTGATACTTTCTCTTGATAGGAAAGTAACTAAAATTGTAAAAGTGTTAGACAAAAGAGCCAAATGTATGGCACCACCTCTCCTTGTTTATTGAAGTAATTGAACAGTGTGTTTTAAAAGAGATACTTTGTGATTGTCGTGCCGGGATGGAATAGTTGAATGTTGGTACGATTGTAGATTTAGAAAATATAAACATATAATTCATTCACGATAGGTCTTTACCTGGATGACAGTTCAAAAATCATATGTTTAGGTTTTAGGTTACCAACACTTGTAAAAGAACACTGTTTTGTTATGAATGTTAAGTTTTTTAATTACATGTTATATTTTACATTTAAAATAACTTAAACTTAAGTTTTCTCACATTATTTCATTACTTTTAACAATTTCTTTTTACCCAATCCGAAACAATATTTTAAACATATATTAAAAGTACCTATTCTTTGTTTTGGAATGTTATCTATGATGTGTAATATAGTGCATGCATTAATACCTTTTAATAAAGGCATCGTATTTACTTGGTAAAGATAAAATATTTGTAATTTATTTTATATATGATTAACTATTTTATTATTAGTTTATTGTTTTTAGAAATATTTAACTGAATAAAATATAATCGTCTGCTGCGAGGATACACCATTTTAAACAACTTGTCCGCGTCATCATCAACCACATGGCTAATATTCGTTGGTCGCCATTTTAAAGCCATATTTGTTAGACCTTTTGTGAAAGTGCTCGGAATAATAATTATTTTAACTTGAATAGAAGGATAAATAAGCTTTGTGGACGACCTCAAATAAATATTAAGACTTTGTTTAATTTAAATATATTTCATAGAATTTATTACTGTGCGCGTTTATTATATTTTTAACTTTAAATTAAGTCTCTAGTTTGTTAGGTCCACGCCTTACTCTAACTTATAATAATTTATAACTAAGTTAAATTACCTTTTATTTTAATTATTGGGCTTCTGTATTAACGTAAAAAAACTTAATCCTAGATCATATTACTAATTATTTTAAGAATAACTTTGTGTATACAGATATTTTCTCTTTAGTTCGAATACATATTAGGCCTAATTTGGTTAATTTTAATCTAACTTTAATCTAACTTTAATCTAACTTTAATCTAACTTTAATCTAACTTTAATCTAACTTTAATCTAACTTTAATCTAACTTTAATCTAACTTTAATCTAACTTTAATCTAACTTTAATCTAACTTTAATCTAACTTTAATCTAACTTTAATCTAACTTTAATCTAACTTTAATCTAACTTTAATCTAACTTTAATCTAACTTTAATCTAACTTTAATCTAACTTTAATCTAACTTTAATCTAACTTTAATCTAACTTTAATCTAACTTTAATCTAACTTTAATCTAACTTTAATCTAACTTTAAACTTTTATCTTTTATCAAACTTAAATATAAGTTTAATCTAACTTTAATCTCACGAAATTTTATAAGGGGTTCTTTTTATTTGTGGATAGATTTGTGTGTGTTTTTTTGATAATGAGTTCCCAGGAGAAAAAAAGAAGAGAAGTTACAGATCACCAAGTCATTCAAAAATTTCAATTTCAAAATTCTTTGAGGCATAATATTGGCCTAAATTACTGTGGTTAACTATCACATTACTCTACATAACCATATGTTTTCATAACAGCTGTCCCAAGTGACAGTGGCAGATATCAGCTGTTGGCGTAGTGATATTTTAGGGACTATTTTTTAGTTACTTTTTGAGCTGTCATCCAAGTAAACTTAGGTCGTGAATGGCGTATACTTTATGTCAACGTTAAAGAAACTAGATATAAACTGCATTGGTCTTCACATGGGTCTAACCGCTAACGCGCAACGCTTGCAGGAGACTGTATTCCCGATAACAGGGAACTCGGTAATAAAAGAGTCCCGATCGAGTGAACTGACAGGGTTGTTTTCCTAAATTGTTTCCCACTCTCCCTGCATGCAAATGCGGATACATTTCATCTCAATTATACTTTACTCATTCCATTGGTGGAAACATAGAGAGAGGGAGAGGGAGAGAGGGAGAAAGAGGGAGATGGAGAGGGAGAGACTGAACTAGCGCGGTGTACAAAAAGTTTATACGTTTAAACTTAATATCAACATTTCTGGCATCTTTGACCTATATATGGTCCAATGGCCTTTGAAATTATTATTTTTTTTCATTTGTGTGAAGTATTTAATTTGCACTTTCTAAACCAACTGATTATATCAGCACACGACTTATAAACTAACTTAAATCTAAAACAGACACAACGTCCATCCCCCAGCCGTTAGTTCATCACCGAGAAAGGTGAAATCCACATTTCACTAATGATGAATTTTTAGGCCGTGCTAGGAATTGAACCCAGGACCTTTAGCTCACTAGGCAGACACGCTACCGATTCAGCTAAGTTATCGGACCCGTTGAAAGAAACAATCATAATAATTATAAATAAAATAAATATTATTTCAGGTTTTGTTGAATTTAGATACATATTTTTTTATAATTTTGGCTACCCTTGGCCACTTAAGATTGTCCTCGAGAGCTTCGGTGGCCGCATGGTCTAATGCTCTACTCTCGCAATAGACTAGACTGCCGATGACGGGGAGATCGGGGTTTCGAATCTCGGTCGGGCATGCTGAGGGTGGTTTCTCCTAAATAGTTTTCCAATATTCTTCTTCCACGCAAATGCGAGTACACTTCTTATTAATATAACCTTCCTCATCCCTAAAACCATTAGCGTAATTAGAACATAAGTGGATAACCCGAACGGATAGAAAGACGCGGTGCTAAAAAAATAACATTAATATTCTAAGTTTAGTACAGTATATAACAAGTTTTGTTAATTTAAAAACCGTTAACATAAATACTTATTTAAATTTTAAATAGTTTTGGTTCTGATAGTATAGGCCACGAGGGAAAATATCTTAGTGTACGTATTAGGGGAGTAGTATTTAAATCTTTTGTATAGCTGAATTTTTTTTTCTTTGATTTATGGCAAATGTTATAAATTCTTTTTTATACTTTTTAATATTTTTGCCACTTTCAATGCTTAATTTATAATCTGACAAACAGAATGAAGAAGACACGCTAATGTTGTAAAGAATGCATCAAACGCTGAATGTTATTTTTACTGCTTCATGACTGATTTAAAAAAAAAGCGTTTAAGCACAGTGTTTCCAAAGTGTCTGACGAAGGAAGTTCAAAAAACCAAATCCGGAGATATTTGCGTGAATCTATGTGGTACTACTCTACGTTTACCATAAGAGGTAACATTTTTACCTTGATGGATTATACATTTTATAGCTTTTAAGTTTTAAATAAACGTTTATAAAACTATGGTTCGGTTTGTTATCAAATATAATTTACAATAGGCAATAAAAACTGATTTATTTCTACTATTTTTTCTTTGCATAGGCCTACTTGTATTTATTTATATGTAATAAGTATTTCACTAAAATAGTTGTAGCTAGATTCCACAAACGCCTACTTTGATAATAAGGTGCCTTCAGTAATAATTGCATACATGCAGTCAGATTCAGATAGGAAGACAATTTATCTACAGCTATAAAATGTATTAAACCATTTTCTTAAATTAATATGTTTACATAGAGTCGTATAACCTGCATCTGTACCTTTTAATATAATGATAATAATAGTATAATGTTTTACTATATTTACCGCAAAATAATTTGTATTTTATAAAAGTTTTATTCCTACCAGTACCTAACTAATTTCTGTTTCATTATACAATTTTTCAGTAGGACGTCTCTCATTTTATCATTTAAATCAAAATGGCGGAGTTATATCTATCTCTTTCGGTGAGTGTACGTACTTTCTCGGTAAAAATAATAACTACGTAGATTTGCAACAACGAAATATAGGGTCCACAGTATCAGGATATCAGAATTTTCAGCAAGTCAAGAAGATGTTTTTATAATTTGCCATTGACCATTACAACCTCAAGTCTTTTCAGATTGATTAATCTAACTATATGACTTAATAAATATTGATTGATTGGGTAATTATAATAATAGCTTATAAAAGTATTTGATAGATGATGAACTAAAAAGATCTGAATTGAATGGATCCAAATAAATATTAAGCTTGGTATTTTACATATTTTATAAAAATATAAATCTTTGTATTGTAAACAAAGGATTATTGATTAAAAAAACACCAAAACATTTCTATAAAATTTTGTAGAAAGCGATTTCGCAATAAAGGAACAAACACATTTTCTTCCTATTAAAAACAATCAATGCGTACAACAATATGTAAAGAGTTTTCCCTCTTGTAACGCGCAATAAATCTGTATCATGTTATGATGGAGTAAATAGCAAAGCTATTATAGTTAAGTACGGCTATAGCCGCATCTAAATATCATATTCTTTAAATTGAAAAATATTTATCATTTTACCAATTTAATTTATACCCGTACTGGTGGACACACGGTCTAAGGCATCAAGCTCACCGGTGACAGATAACTCGAGGTTCGGCTCCCGGTTTTGTTCATCGGGGTTGGTTTTCCACAGATTATTTATAATATGGTTCTCTCTTTTCACATTAATGCGGATGCATTTCTATTTAGTAACCTCCTCATCCTCACACTATAAAATAATGATGGACAGCTAAATATCTCTCGTGTTAAAACGTGTGAAATAAAATGAAGCTTCATATGAGCTCGAAGCAATTTACAAAAATAATCAAGCTTATTAGAAAAGTTGGGTTATTGGAACTGGAAGATTTTGTATGAAGCTATTTATTACTGTACATGGGAATTCTGTCTATAAATGCGACATTTTGGGTCATAACCTCAAACATCCTTGATTAAATATTACATATATAAGAAGTTAAAGGAGAGAAAACAGTTATACAGCACTCACTAAAGATCGATTCCCCAAAAAAAAAAATTTTTACCAACCAAATATATGTGAATAAAAGTGGGCGGACAGTAGTTTTCTTTTGCGAAAAGAAACTAATACGTGAGATATCATAAATGGACGTGCATTTGTCATCAACAATGAAACTGAGTTCAAAGAAAGATTTAAAAATTGAAGAAAGCAACGCTATACAATTAAATAGGCTATATATGAAAGACTCGCTTTTACTTTTACAGTGAGTTTTCTTTGCAAGTGGATGTAAACTAATGTAATTCCAGGGTTGTTTTGAACATAACAACTTAAAGTTATCGGTATTGTATTGTATATACCGCACCGACTTTAAAGTTGCTCCACCATTTTGAATTTTTTTCGGAAGTTAAACCATTTTTTTTTAAACTTTTTGTAATTTTCCCGTCGGTTACAGGCTAGAAGTTATAAGTTTGCCTAATTTCAAATTCCTAGCTCATCTGGAAGTGGGTAAACATTAATGTCAGTCAGTGAGTGAGTGAGTCAGCCATGTGGCTTTATAGTAGTATAATGAAGTTTGCTGTATGAAAGATTATAATTACTGAAATCAGTCGTAACTGAATCATCATCATCATCACTGGGCACTGGCTGGGTTTGTTCGGAAAATAAGCCTCTTCACTGCCTCCTTTCCTCCCACCACCTCTCTCCCTCCACCTTGGCCCAGTCCTCTCCTCTCTCCTCCACATTCCTCCTCACTTCCTTCAGCCATTTGTCCCTTAGTCTTCCTCTATTTTCGGCCTCTTACTCCCCACCTCCATATCCAATATCCTCCTAGCCATCCTTTCCTTCTCCACTCCTCTCACATGGCCATACCACCTTAGTCGTGCCTTCTCTATCCTGTCCTGGACTGGCTCCTCCTTTACTATTTCTCTAAATCGTCGTATCCGAATAAATTGAAAATTGACACCTGGACACGGGAACTAAACCTGGGACCTTTGACTCAATGCGCCAATCAATGCCTCCACATAGTTATCCAGGGATTGTCTCGTGCTCAGGGTCATTCTTCACCCATAGTTGCTTATTTTCTAAATCTACACAAAATACGAGTACTTCTACAGTAGCCCCATGGCTTCTTTGGTGCTGACTGACAGCTCACAGCTGACAGCTGACGGCTTTAAAAAGCTACCAGACCAAATTATGTATCCCTACGCCGAACCATATGATCTGCAAAAAACATGTGTTTAGCAGCTGTCACTTCTGACAGTCAAAATTTAGGTATATACCTAATTGTTGACTGTCAGAAGTCAGCTGTGAACTGTCAGTCAGCACCAAAGAAGCCGTGGGGCTACTGTATAATAAATTCTCCGTTTTTATTGATGTTGAAATTTGAGGACTGTTCAAAAAACATTCCTGAAATTATCGAATAAAAATTTTTGTATTTGATTGACCATTGCCAAAATTTATCTAAATAATGTAATTTTCTTTGTTTTAACTTTATTATTTAAATGCTTTTTTTTTTAAATGAGGATTTGACGCCGGCGCTCATATCAGCCGTAATAAAACTGACATGGTAGGGGTAGGTAAGGTAGGTAGTAAGTAGTTTTATTATATAAACTTTTTTTTTGAGGTCTAAAACATTGATAAACATATTTTTCTATATTAATTATTTTATTTTACAGATATTGATGATACTAACTAATATGTATTTATCAAAAGTGACAACTTATGCCCTAAACGCCGGCGAACATAATGAATGAATAAATAATTATTTCATCAACCAACTCTTCTTCCCTCCCCCCCCACCCCCCCACTTAGG
>CABFWO010001485.1:0-79575 GCA_902155825.1 Timema genevievae | reverse complement strand
CCGAGGTCGAATAAAATTAGCTATACATTTCAATATACCAATATTTGTACCTTTAAGGCCCACTGATCCACCGGATGACGAATTTTGTAACGATCTATAATATTATATATTTAAATGTAAATATGGCACCTGGATACGGGAATCGAACCCGGGACCTTTGGCTTAGAACACCAATGATTTTTAACCACTGAGCTATCCAGGAATGTTCCCTTATCCAGGGTCATTCTTCACTCATATTTTAAGGCACAGTCTGTAATGGACATGCGGAAATCGTTGGCTAGATATGTGGCTATTCCAGGATAGCTCAGTGGTTAGAGAGCATTGACGTTATAAGCCAAAAGTCCCGGGTTCGATTCCCGTGTACAGGTGTCACTTTTCAATTTAAAAGAATATGATATTGAGATGCGGCTATAACTGTAGCTAACAAATATAATAGCTTAGCTATTTAATAAATTAGGTATAATACTAGTTTGTGTTATCAAGGGGAATTTGGAATCGGAAACTCAAAATAATAAATTCGGGATCGGTAGAATTAAAAAAAAAAATTCTTATTCTGAACACGTACTCACAGTCAGCAGAAGATGTTGCTCGCTCGTACTTTTCAAGACAAAAACTCGAGTGAAACCCGCTTCGGTGGCTGCATGGTCTAAGGCTCTACTCTCGTAGTAGACTAGACTGCCAAAGACGGAGATAGAAAGGTTTGAATCTCTGTCGGGTGTACTAAGAATGGTTTTCCTATAGTGGTTCTCCACTTTCCCTCCACGCAAATACGGGTACAATTCTTCTAAATATGACCTTCCTAGTCCCTAAAAACCATTAGCTTGACTAGTGCGTGTACGTATAAGATGAACGGGTGGTAAAACGCGGTGTTAAAATGAACTCGAATGAAATAGTAAGTGTTTAGTAACTAACCACTTTATCCACTCTTTCACTCATTTTGACGTTCGCCTGCAGTTGTTTCTGCAGTTGTCTTACATCAACCATTGTGGTACCGTCATATAGGATTGTGGCAATCACCATGCTCCTGGAAAAAACAAACAGCTTTTTAAATGTATCATTAACTGGTAGTATATAAATTTTATCACCAGCAAGGGAAGCCGTAAGGGGGTTCCATCAAATTCCAGGAGGGTTGTCGACCGCCCCTCCAACCCCCAATCCCCGACCAAAAACATATCTATGCTTTTGATAACCAGGAACGATCATAATAGGCTACTATAATAAATAATAATGAACAGTTGAGTAAAAAAATTAAAAACTGGACACGGGACATGAACTTGGTGCCCTTGTTTTACACGCCAATACTTTCTACCTCTGATTCACCCCGGTGCTTCACATATTTAGGTGTGAAGTAAAACGAGGGGTTGTCCTTATTCTTTTTGAATTATTTAAATGCTTCATTTGTTATAACAAATATTAATTAAACCCGCCTCGGTGGCGTAGTTAGCTAAAGCGCTGGTTTTGTGTTGAGATAGACTGCCGAAGACGGGGAGATCCGAGATTCAAATCTCGGTCGGGTGAACTGGGGGTGGTTTTCCTAAATGGTTTTCCACCCTCCCTCCACGCAAATGCGGGTTCACTCTCTCTATATTCAACATTCCCTATTCCTAACCCATTAGCCTAGTTAGTACTTAAGAGTATAGCCCGAATGGGTAGTAAGACGCGGTGCTAAGTGTTATTATTATTACTATTATTAATACTAATTAATATAAACAATCTTCCAGTGAATCAATAAAGCTACGTACTATGTAGAATAATTCTGGATGCTTAGTAAAAAAAAAAGTATGTTACACTGCAGAGGTGGCGTAGTTGGCTAACACGCTAGTCGTGTTGAGCTCGACTGCCGAGGACGGGGAGATCGAGGTTCGAATCTCGGTCGGGTGAACTGAGGGTGGTTTTTCCTAAATGGTTTTCCACTCTCCCTCCACGTAAATGCGGGTTCACTTCCCCTTAATTCAACCTTCCCAATTCCTAAACCATTAGCGTAATTAGTACTTAAGCGTATAACCCGAATGGGTAGTAAGACGCGGTGCTAAATAATAATAATAATAATAATAATAATAGTGGTAATAATAATAATAATAATAATAATAATAATAATAATAATAATACCCTGCAGAAAATTTCTCTTTTATCATTTATTAAAAATTAGTAATATTTGTGAAATGCAATAATAAACATTACTGGAGAAACATTCTACCAAAGAGCACTAATGAAATAATATACACAGTTACAGAAACATTGACAAAAGAGTAACATCTCTGTCCACCAAAGAGGATAACAATCAGTATCTGTTTCAAAAGCTCAGTAAAAAAAGAATTAATTTGTTTTTAGTTCAGAAACTATTGGTTTTATAAATTAGGCCCTATCTATTTTAAGCAAAAGATTTTTTTTAATAGTAGTACAACTTAACAACGAGGAGTTATTTTGTTTCTCAAATAGTTACGGAGATATTATCAAAGTCGGAAATATCTGCCTATGTAAAGTACCATTAAACTAATTTTCATGGGAAAATAAAAGTTGCCATTTTTTTTTTAATGTTAAACACTGCCTGGATACAAAATAATATAATCAAAATTCTCCTTCGGAACTTTATTAAAATCGTAGATACCAGGTTTTAACTCGTTCGGAAAAGGGATTTTGAAGATACAGAATGAAAACAACTTTTTCTGTTTTGACGGGTCATGAAACGTTGACATTTATCAAAATTTCGAGTCCGATTTTTTTACGATCACAATATTCTCTTGATGGAAAGTAAAAAAAACCTAAGCTCTATATATTTTAAATTTTGAAACAGCACTAAACTTTTGCTACCATGTATCTCAACCACTCTTTGTAGGACAATAGAAAATGGGAATATTTATGGAAAAGTTAGAAGGTCAGGGATATAAATCCTGAATCTTTGTTAATAAACTAAGTAATAAAAAGGATATAATTATGAACTATAAAAAGTTTAAAGTTTTTTCCTCTAAGCTTTACATTTGATCACAGTGCAAAATTTGGCATCAGACTCGTAATCACCCCTAATTAATCCAAAAAGAGAAATACTCAGTGGGGTACATGTCCCACTAAGAAAACCCCAAGGGACAACATTACTGAAAATACCTTGACTCTACTCCCTGTGTCATCCCCTTCCTGGGGTTTCCCGGTGACGTCATACCACCTCTCCTCTCCCACTACCCTTCCTAAGGCTCTCGACCATAGGTTAGATCATTAGAATGTTGTCATCCTGCTCATTTGATTTTGGTTCGAATTAATGAGATAACATTGTACATTGTTTCCGAAAGTTGTATTATTTTTTATCATTTGGAGTGTCCATGTTTTATTTTGTTTGCCCCTTTTTATTTTGGTTCCAATCCCTGAGAGGATATTACTGTGCGTTGTTTCGGGAGTAATTATCAAGTATAGTTTGTCTGTTGGTACCACTGTTGAACAACCTGGTGATGTCCCACTGACCTTTCTTCCGTATCTTCTCTAACTGAAGCACCCAAGGGCTGAATCTCGTGCCCTTCGTAAGGTCGTATGTCCTTGATGCGGACCTGACCCCCTGTGAGGGCCTGTAACATGGCCAAGGTCTGGGCGCGGTCTGGAGGCGAACCGTTCACGATGAACATCATGGTCCTGGTGTTGGCGTCAGGGGGGAGGACGTGGATGGTCGTGGTGGACCACCGGTGGGGGACGCCTGAAACACGCTCAGGTAATGAAGGGGGGGTGGAGGGGGCAGTCCCAGGGTCACCGATTAGGTCATATTCGAGATAACTGCTGAAGTTATCGAAAATATATTATACCTCCTCACTCCCTCGGACAACTATTGTAGAAACTCCCCGTTCACAGTTTTAAAAACAGGAACCAGTGGCGTATACGGAAATTTAATTTAGGGGAGACATACAATCAAGGCTGTAACCATAATGCAATTCTGAAGGAGAAAGAAGGAAGCTTGGAGGGAGGGGGTCACACCCCAAGAAAATGTTAGCACTAACTCACTTTGAGTTAAAATAGGACTTCCTCCTTTTCCCCCCCCTGTATACCTGGTCGCTCCCCTTACCTAGATCATACGCCCTCGCTGTCATAGTGATGGAGGATCTATCAACATCCTCCTGGTCCTCTATTAACCTCTTCGTCCTTGTCCTCTTACCACGAGAATGACTCGCGCGCACTGTTAATTCACCTGAAAGCAGACACACATTAACTGTCAATCCAACCCACTTCGATGACCAAACGTACGAATGTATTTATATTCAAAAATATTTAAAATTAATTTGTAGTCATTTTACTCTATTAAATTAAATTAAATGCAAGTGTGATTGTTTTGAATGTAGTGAATAACTCTTCGATTAGACTGACCTGTTGAAGACGAGAGGATTGGGGCTAGAATCCTAGTCAGTATTTTTTTAGCACCGCGTCTTACTAACCGTTCGGGTTATACGCTTAAGTACTAATTACACTAATGGATTAGGAATGGGAAAGGTTGAATTTAGAGGAAGTGAACCCGCATTTGTGTGGAATGATAGTGTAAAACCATTTAGGAAAACCTCCCTCAGTTCACCCGACCAAGATTCGAACCTTGATCTCCCCGTCCTCGGTGGCGCGTTAGCCACCATTGTGGGTCTAGTCAGGTTTATTGAAGGTGGTTTTTATAAATGGTTTCCCACTCTCCTTCCATGCAAATGTGGGTAGATTACCTTTAAAATCCTTCCTTCCTCATCCCTACCTCATTATAGTAATTATCATATATGCGTACAACCTGAACAGATAGTAAGTTGCGGTGATAATATATTAAAAATGTCAAAATAAATGGTAAGACACAATCGTGCATAATTTATTTTATTAGAGTCTTTTATAGTTTGCGAAAAAAATTGTCAACATCAAATATTCGTAAATTACCCCTAAGTAAATTTTTCTCAGAAAAACAAACATTATTTTGATACTCATATGAAACCCTTTACATATTTAAATTTCATACATTTCTAAAGCAATTTTTTAAGAAATTACAAATTTAAAAAAATCAATCATCAGTACACTACCTTTAAATCATTGTTTCATATATAAAAACAAATATACATCATTATCAATCATGTAAAGCACTCCCAACTAGCCATTTTAAAGCAAAATCTTATAGCCATTTCCAGATTTCAGATTTTCAAATATTAGTCATCAGTAAACTACCCTCAATTAAAGGGCTGGAATCAATATTTTTTTAAATCCCCTAGTTGTGACTATAATTATAATATTTGAATATAAAATTTGTGCAAAGTCTTTCAAAACGTTTAAATTTAAGGGGCAAACATAATTTTAATTCTACTTTTTTTTTTTTCTAAAACGTTATGACTTATTTTATAGCCTCGAAGCAGAAAACATTTATGATTACAATACTTTCTATATACGGGAAAATGAAATTGGCAAGCTGTGACTAATTTCTAATAAATTTCTGCGACAGTTTTTTTTAGCCATTTTTAACTTATGAAACGGCATATATCGTGGATAAAAAGTAACATAAACTATGGTATCCAGATTAAAAAGCGAACTAGAGCCTAGAAAATGAAACAACAGGTAATTAAAAATATAATTTTTCCAGAATAATTGATTGTATTTGTTCGAGTTCGGATGGATTAAAAAATGATGCTTGAACTTGGGATTCAAACCCTAATATGATTCATATACGGCTGATTTCTATGGTTGTAACAATTCATCCTGCCTGCATATAAAGGTTGTTTGGAAACTCATAGCCCAAACTGCACATAACGTTTGTTTAAACCAACAGTAATACAAGATCCCTATACACTTACATCCGGAAAGCTATGCTAATATCATTAAATTGTGTTCAAAGTTTCGGCGTACAGCGCCTGAAGAGCAAAGCTGTGCAAGCATGCGTGTACAACAAGTTGCAAAAAAGCTAGACGCGTGGCACTGCACACCTTGACATCTTTGAGTACTGCAGCATAACACATCACAATTAATCGTAAACAGGACACCAGTCCATCTAGAAATGCGAATACGTTTTGAGGGTCATCATTAACGGTCCTATATCATAGAAAGTGCTTGCCATTATTACATGTGCAGTGCAGCGCGCCTAAATCCTATGCAACTTGTTGTACACACATACTTTAACAGCTTTGCCCTCCCGGCGCTGTACGCCGAAACTTTGAACACAATTTAATGGTATTAGCATAGTTTTCCGGATGTACGTGTACAGGGATTTTGTATAACTTTCGGTTCAAACAAGCTATATGTGCAGTTTGGGCTATGAGTTGCTTTCTTCCATTTGTTCGAGTGTTTGTGTGATTCTATAAAAATAAGCCAACTTAAAAAAATTATTCAATCAAGAATATCCTCAAAGACTAAAGCTCTTTGGTGTCTAGCTCTTTTTCTTAAAGATATTTTTCACGAGTAAATCGGACAGCACGACAGAGCATCAAAGAAATGTGCCATAAATTTTAAAACAGTACCTTTTATTTCGTGGAGGTAGTAATTATTTTCATAGTTGCCACTGATAATCTCGTACCGGACATCATTGTTGGGTGCCTCCGCGTCCATGTCTATTGCCTGTGATAGGACACAACAACATTAGTACAAGCACACAATATAATATGAATCATCATGGCGACTGGCCGCACATTCGTACTCATTCCAATTATCTATTCCCCTTCAATATGTCGTCGAATGATGTTGTTTTGGTCATTAATGTCGAAGGAATTAACCCCAGTTTAGAAACTACAATTGTTGTTTTATTCATGGAAGGAGCTCACCTTGGTCATTATCATCAAATATCTCACAGTTTTAAACTATTTTAACCACGCGTGGCTTTAATTTGAACTAAAACCCTCAAGATACTCACTATTTAATCTTTTCTGCCATTGTGAATTACATTACATGCTATTGTAAAGCTTAGTTTAATTGGTAGAATAGTCTTTAACTTAAAATAGCTATTCTAAGAGAAAACGCAGAAGAGGCCGAGTTCTGAGCAAATACACAAATACTCGCCTGGGAAAGGATGACAAATCAAATTGTGAGCATTATCACCCCTGGTTTACCCAGCTAGGGATGAAACACAGGATTTCCAGGTGACCCTAGCTCCACATATGCTAAGAACATTCCTGGTATGAAGCTTCTACTGATATAATAAGTAGCTAAAATGTTCTGTATATACAAGTTAAACAACAGTATAGATGTGATCACGCGCGGGTGATGAAAGAATCTTACCGTGATTATGGCGGGGGTTGTGAAGTTCCTGAGTGAAGGAGTTAGAAAGAAGTCGTATTGGTCTTTCTCGAAGTAAGGTGTCTCATCATTGACGTCGATCAGTTTGATGATCAAGGGTACGGTGGCTCTGTTGCCGTTGCCCTCCATGTCCCTTGCTTCTACGTTGAAACGGAACTCTGAACAAATATTATTCATACAAACTTTTATTTACTGTCGAACTATTGCAGACACGTTATGGATTCAAAGTTTCACTCTTATAAAAAAATTCTTTAAAGAGAATTGATGTCCATTCCATCCTAATATTTACCATTTTGAGGACACAAAGTAGGATCATTTCTTATTTTCCTGGTCAGATAGAAAATTGTGTAATATGATCAGACAGATGAGTCGTTTTGACGTGTATAAATTTACGTTGATTATTTATTGATACTCTAAATGGTTTCTTTACCATACAATTTAGCTACAGGTTTAATGTAAAAGAATAATTTATTTTAAAAATAAGTACATTATTCAAAACTTATCGTAAAGCTGTAAAGTCTGTATTTCCGGAAGATATCGAAGAAAACCACTTGTATTTTGAAATTTATTATTATTATCAATGCCACAGTCATTTATTTTTTAAACTTATATTGAAATACATTTTGTCACATATTAAATTGCGAGTCTACTTGTTCTAAGGATATATTATGTGAGTGATATTTTCCTGTTGTATCTCAGAAATACCAGCCTCGAATCAACAGCTAATTAGATTCTTCCTCCCTAATTGATCCAGCGAACAAACCAATCTTTTCGCGCGCGACTCGTGACACCGCTTTGACGAAAAGGATTCGAGGTGTGAGTTTTGAGAAAAGATCATGACTTAGAAAACTCTGGGCGTTATATAGTTTAGAATTGGAAGTTTGAGAAGGAACGTTGTGCTCTCTATCTAAGGTTGGCATCTAAATCCGGTTATTAAAGTTTGGCCCAGTTCTTGTTACGAATCTATTTGAGTACAGTTGGCAAGGTGGGCGGTGTAATCTACTGTACCGGGTGAAGGTATAGGTTTGTAGAGCTGAGCGGTGTAGTCTACTGTACCGGGGGAAGGTATAGGTTTTGCAAGCTGAGCTGTGTAGTCTACTGTACCGGGGGAAGGTATAATTTTTGCAAGCTGAGCGGTGTAGTCTACTGTACCGGGGGAAGGTATAGGTTTGGCAAGCTGAGCGGTGTAGTATACTGTACTGGGGGAAGGTATAGGTTTTGCAAGCTGAGCTGTGTAGTCTACTGTACCGGGGGAAGGTATAGGTTTGTAGAGCTGAGTCGGTGTAGTCTACTGTACCGGGGGAAGGTATAGGTTTGGCAAGCTGAGCGGTGTAGTCTACTGTACCGGGGGAAGGTATAGGTTTGTAGAGCTGAGCGGTGTAGTCTACTGTACCGGGGGAAGGTATAGGTTTGTAGAGCTGGCACTACCTATACCTGAAGATAAAAAAATTCATGGTCAGCTTAAATAATTTAGTAGCCCTTCTGACCCCCACAAGGCCTATCTATTTTGTTATAAATATATTTGTAACGTAAAGCTATAAATAAGTACACTTGTCAAAATGTAAAGAAAATTAGAAAAAAATCGTTTTGTTTTATATTTATCTAATAAAAATTAACTACTAAAACTATTTAATTCTCGTCTTCACGGTCACTTTTCAATTAATAAAATTACATTAAAAAAATAATAGTATTAAAGTTGTTAAACTGTTTTATAGCCTAATGAAACTTATTGCTAGCCTCCAGAAATAATCACGTGACACGAGTTCGCACCTGGAGCGGTCTCCCTGTCGAACATGTGGCTGTTGGTGGAGACAGTGATGAGTCCAGTGATCGAGTCCAAGCGGAGGGAGGTGTTGAGGTGACCCAGTATCCGAGTGTAGTGCACCTTCCCGAACAGACCCGTGTCCAAGTCTTGGGCTCTCACCTGGGGACAGTTCACAAACCACATCTCAAACAGTGGTCACCCGGTGGCTGAGGGCCGAGACTGTGAAGATCATTAGAATGACAACAGTTCACAAACCACATCTCAAACAATGGTCACCCGGTGGCTGAGGGCCGAGACTGTGAAGATCATTAGAATGACAACAGTTCACAAACCACATCTCAAACAGTGGTCACCTGGTGGCTGAGGACCGAGACTGTGAAGATCATTAGAATGACAACAGTTCACAAACCACATCTCAAACAGTGGTCACCCGGTGGCTGAGGTCCGAGACTGTGAAGATCATTAGAATGACAACAGTTCACAAACCACATCTCAAACAGTGGTCACCCGGTGGCTGAGGTCCAAGACTGTGAAGATCATTAGAATGAAAACAATTCACTCCTTGGACTAGGCTTACTAAGAATTGAAGAGAGGTAAAGTGACCTATCTCCATTACTTACTTTTATGGCAGAAAGTAAGCCACCTATACCTATATTTAGCTAGTTATATCCAGTCCACATCATTACACCCTATCCCTATCTTGAGCTAGTTGTATCTAGTCCATCTTATTACAACCTATTCCTATCTTGAGCTAGCTATATCCAGTCCACCTCACTACACCCTATCCATATATTAAGCTAGTTCTATTCAGTCCACATCATTACACCCTATCCCTATATTGAGATATTTCTATCCAGTTCCCCTAATTACACCCAAACCCTATCTTGAGCTAGTTCTATCCAATCCACATCATTACACCCTATCCCTATCTTGAGCTAGTTCTATCTAGTCTACTTCATTATACCCTATCCCTATCTTGAGCAAGATCTATCCATTCCACCTATTACACTCTATCCCTATCTTGAGCTAGTTCTATCCTGTCCACCTCATTATCTCCTTCAGACCCATCCTGCTATCATCTCATCTGCGTCTAGATCTTCCCATTGGGTTTACCAGTTTATACCCTTAGCAAGATTCTAGATTCTTCCATTCACGCTGCATATCCTGCCCACCGCAATCTACGAGACTTGATTATCCAAACAATGAATTGTGATGAGCACAGACTAACTTATCATTATGTAACCCCCTCCAGTCCCTATTATTTTTATCCTGACCTATTTAAGTTATGATAATGAACTACCAATACGTTTTTTTAAATTGTTTATTCAATCAACTAACATATAAATCAATTGTAATGACACTATTAGGAGCGTAAATTATTTTTGTTTTGTAAGCCTTAATTAAATAGTCTAAAAATAATTTCCTTCTCAATTATTAGTTTGAAACTCAAACCCGTATATTAATTTATATTTAAATATAATTCTAATTATTCTAAAGTTTGATATAAATTTATCATGAGAAAATCTTATCATTATAATCTTACCTTCTAATTAATTTAAAAACTAATTTACTATGATAGTTGAAATAAGAACTGAATAAGATGATTTAAATGTATGTAATTTGGGCTGCATATTGCCCCATCACCTGTGAAGCTCCTTAATCTTTATGCACCTAAGAACTATTGTCATAGTCACGCTCCTGAACGTCGAGCTCTATGGGGTGATGTGACTCTGATATATTCAAAATAACTATACTTTTAATTTAAAAAAATTAAATACGGTTATTATTCAGACGTTTTGAACATATTAAAATTCCCTTCACTGTTTCGGAACGACTTGTGTCATTGTTAAGACTATTGATCCCTAGAGCTATACAGTTGGTACAGATGGTTCCCTACTGAGGACAATGCAGTACTTGTGCCACTGTGACTACAGCAGTCACCTGAGGACAATGCAATACCTGTGCCACTGTAACTCCAGCAGTACCTGAGGACAATGCAGTACTTGTGCCACTGTAACTACAGCAGTCACCTGAGGACAATGCAGTACCTGTGCCACTGTAACTACAGCAGTACCTGATGACAATACAGTACCTGTGCCACTGTAACTCCAGCAGTACCTGAGGACAATGCAGTACCTGTGCCACTGTAACTCCAGCAGTACCTGATGACAATACAGTACCTGTGCCACTGTAACTCCAGCAGTCATGTTCTCAGGCAAAGTGACCTCGTACCGAGGTTGCAGGAACACAGGGAGGTGGTCGTTCACGTCGTTAAGGTAGACCGTGACCCTCGCCGAGCTTTTCAACGAACCCCCGGGTCCCACCTCTCTGGCCACGATCTGTAACCAACCACACGTCCGTTGTCTTCTGGCAAACATTCAGTGGCGTAACAAGGGAGGGGGAGGTCCGTACTGGGTACCGCCAGTCAAGGGGTGTCATAGAGATGTCATTTTGTAAATAAAGAAAATAAACAAAAGAAGTTGAAATAATTTGAAAAAATATTTATATTAGCTAAAAAAAAATGGTAAAATTATTATTGTTAATAGTGTTATTATTAGGGGTTATATTAGGGCCTCTTAGCTTTAACTGCTTTTTATTAGGTAAAGTCCGAATCACAAACAAAATGGCAAATCTCATTTTCTCCTGAAAATGATTGAGGGTACTTTACATGAGCGTAAATTTCTAATTTTGATCATATCTACACAATTATTTGGGATACGAAATAACTAATCATTGTAAAATTGTAATACTATTAAAATAAAAATATTTTATCTGAAATATATTTTTATGAAAACAATAGTTTCTGAGATATAAGCAAATATAAAATATATTTTTATAGTGCCTTTGAAAAATTAAATTGATTACTATTCAATTTGGTGGACAAAGATGTCCCTCTTTTCTCAATGTGTTTATGTTACAGTGTATATAATTTAATTTACGTTCTTTGGTAGAGTGTTTCTGCAACAATGTATTTCGTTTCACAAATATTACAAGTTTATAGTAAATGTCCTTATTTTAAAAGAAAGATTAAGTCTGTTTGGTGCACCGTACCATTTATTTCTTAGTTCAAATATCGGCCGCAAAACAACTAAGAAAGCAAGCAAGAAAAAGGCTGAGTGAAACTTTGCATTCTCAAACGACGTGTATTTTTGTTAGTTAAAATAAAATAGTTTTTTAGAGCATAATGCTAGAAAATTAACCTTTCTTATCGATATATCTATAAATTATGGTAGGCGCACTATTATAGTTTGGCATTAGGCTATTTACTGTTAATTAAGTGTGCGTCTTTAATATGACTTCGTGTAAACAGTGGCGTAATTAAGGTAAGGCAGGTGGGGTACGTGCCCTGGGAGATAACTTTATTAACAATATTATCAACTATAAAGTTTCATTTTTTAAACAATAAAAGTGTGTTTTTATTATTTTGTAACCGGTATTATAACAAGTAACCAGTTTGAATACCAGTAAAAGAAATCAGCCAATTTTTAATCAACTGTTTTCAAGGGGTGCCGATTTTTTAAAATTTGCCCTGGGTGCCATCAACCCCCATCGATTGGCCTTCCAATAACAAAATGATCCCCACCCCGATGTAAACCCAAGCCGTCTGTCCGGACGAGACTCACCGTAAAGTGAATAGTCTGTCGCATCTCGTAGTCCAGCAGCTGGTTGTCGCGGACTCTGATAACAAAACTAGCTCTTCTTTCACCAACAGTTGGCGAAATCTCGAATGTTCCGTTGTTGTTCTCCAAGGTGATGCTGAATACTCCATTCTTGCCCTGTAGGGACATTCGAATTTCGCTTTTTTTCTGACCTTTTTTGACCCCTTACACCCGATCCCCCCATTTGATACATACAACACCCTGACCCCTATCCCCTCCAACCGGTGTTAAGTAGATTTTCACATCAAGAGTGAATGTCGTTATTTCTTAAGGAAGCTTTTGTGACACTAAGAAGAGGGACTCAGATTTAATAATACTCAGTATTCATTTTAAATCCTGAACAAACAGAATTTCAAAGAATGAACAACAATATTGTTTGTTCACCATTAGAATATAAGTATAAGCTGTGTATTACTTAACACTGATCTACCCCATCTCAACAGCGTTACGTGGTTTATGGATAACCACTAAACTGAACGGGTAGTAAGACGCGGTGACCAAAAAAAACTTGTAAAATAGTACTAACAATAAAGTAAAATGTTAGCATTATTATTATTATTATTATTATTATTATTATTATTATTATTATTATTATTATTATTATTATTATTATTATTATTAGCACCGCGTCTTACTACCCGTTCGGGTTATACGCACTTACGCTAATGTGTGATGGTAGGGTGATTGTGAGATGAAATGGAGGACCTACAGTTTAACGTGGGATCCGAACCACGGTGGAGGCCTGAAATTCCCCCACATTCACAAGTTGTGATTAATACACGTCTTGTCAGAGGTTGAAGGAAGGGTTTGGCAATCAGATAAATATGTGCCGTGACCGAGGATTGAACCCCGGTCCCCCAAACACAGAAGTCTGACACCTTACCCCCTAGACCACCAGGTCACCGTTAACAATATTGACCACCAAAAAAATATGTGTTTGAGGACAAAACTAAATGAAGGACTCACCATGTCGTCGTCTTTAATCTCCGTGATGTAGGGGTCTCCAAACACCAGGACCGTACCTTGTGGACTGTTTTCATCAATGCGAGACCCGTAACTGAGGGAAAATAATGAAATAATAAATTTTATTGCAATGACATTTAAAAAAAGAGTTGTACAGTTCAATTTTCTTAGAAAGAACCGTATCCGACTGTTAGGGGTAATTTCACGTATTCATATGTCAATTCATGTGATCTGCAGCTGTCACTTTTTATATACAGAGTGTTCGGAAACTCAACGCCCAAACAGCACATATAGTTTTATTGAGCCAAAAGTAATACAAAATTCCTATACACTTACATCCGGCAAACTATGCTACTACCATTAAATTTTGCTCAATGTTTCGGCGTACAGCACTGGTAGAGCAAAGCTGTGCAAGCATGCGTGTACAAAGAGTTGCATAAGAAATAGGCGCGTACTACTGCACATGTAACAATGGCAAGCACTTGCTGTGATTTAGGCTCGTTAATGATGACCCTCAGAAAGTATTTCCATTTCTAGATAGACTGGTCTGTTGTTTACTATTAATTGTGGTGTGTTTTGCTGCCGTGCTCCAAGATGTCGAGGTGTGCAGTGCCACGCACCTAGCTCCTATGCAACCTGTTGTACACGCATGCTTGCACAGCTTCACAGCTTTGCTTTCTCAGAGCTGTGCGCCGAAACTTTCGGCACAATTTAAATATATTTACATAGTTTGCCGGATGTGAATGTATTGAGATTTTGTTTTACGTTTGGTTCAAACAAACTAGATGTGCAGTTTGGGCTTTGAGTTTCCAAACATCCTGTATTTTATCAATACTTATAGATTAACACTAATAAAATATTATAATCTTATCAATGTTGAGCGGACCCGGTGGCAGGAGGGTACTAAAGGGACGCTTGTACTGGGCCCCAAGCTGGCAAGGGTGGTACTAGAGGTACGCTTGTACTGGGCCCCAAGCTGGTGAGGGTGGTACTAGAGGTACGCCTATACTAGGCCCCAAGCTATCGAGGGTGGTACTAGAGGGACGCTTGTACTGGGCCCCAAGCTGGCGAGGGTGGTACTAGAGGGACGCTTGTACTGGGTCCCAAGCTGGCGAGGGTGGTACTAGAGGGACGCTTGTACTGGGTCCCAAGCTGGCGAGGGTGGTACTAAAGCACAGACAAGGTAATAAATACTCCACGTATCCGTGAGAGTATTGCGTACTACAGATTTAAATTATTATTATTATTATTATTATTATTATTATTATTATTATTATATTTAGCACCGCGTCTTACTACCCGTTCGGGTTATACGCTTAAGTACTAATTACGCTAATGGATTAGGAATTGGGAGGGTTGAATTTAGAGGAAGTGAACCCGCATTTGCGTGGAGGTAGAGTGGAAAACCATTTAGGAAAAATCACCCCCAGTTCACCCGACCGAGATTCGAACCTCGATCTCCCCGTCCTCGGCGGTCGAGCTCAACACGACTAGCGCGTTAGCCAACTACGCCACCGAGGCGGGTCACAGATTTAAAACCACTGCTCTAGTGAATAGTAAGCTATATCAAACGTTCCCTCACTTGTCATTCTCGAAGTAAGGGGGGCTGTTTCCTAGCTCTCCAAGTAGGAGCGCCACTTGCACAGTGGCGGACATGGCTGGGGGTTCATGCAGGTCCATTCTGACTTCCTCTGCCAGGACCGTCAGTAAGACAGGTTGATGTGAACGAGTGATGGTCAACAGCTCTCTCAGAGGCCTTGACATCGTTATCTCACCTGAAACAAATAACTAACAACCTGAACCAGGACACATAAAAAAAATACATATATTAGCTTAACAGTTACTCTCAGAATGGACTGAAATACACAAAACTAGTTGAAATAATTGGTGTTGCCTAAGAGAAAAGTTTTTAGTTTAATAATTTTAAAGTTGGTGCATTTGAGCCCTCCGTTGCCCGTGAACTTTTTGTTTATAAGCCAAATTTAAGTTAGTTTAAAAAAATTTAACCAGCAATTTAAAATTCCTGCTTCTATGTACACATGTTTGTGTACATGGGCTACTAATTTATAAAATTTCAGACCTCTGCGTGCTGTAAGTATCGTGCAATGCTCATTACAGACAAACAAATAAACAAACTCTTAATTTTATTCATATTGCTTTGCTTTCAACCCGGATTATAATTGATTTAAAAAAATATAATCAAAATATTTAAAATTCCTGCTTTAAGGTGCATATGTTCATGCATAGACGCTACATATTTTTAAAATCTCAGACTTCTGTTTGGGATATATATCGCACAATGGTCACTACAGAAAGACAAACTCTTCATTTTATTAATCTAGAAGATAGACTGAGAAAACATTTCTTAAAATTAAAATAATAAATAGGTACCCATTTTAACTCTTGGAGAGTTGCAGTTTCTTAGAAGAATCAAATCGAAGAGATTTGTAGAGAACCCAGGGCAAAAAAATTGAGGAAAATTATGGGTGACCCCCCAGGGCAACCAAATTGAAGAGGATTGTGAGGACCCCATGATAGCCAAAATCAGGAAAATAGTGGGGGGCCCAGGGCAACAAAATTGAGGAAAGTTATGGAAGCCCCAGGGCAACTAAATTGAGAATAATTGTGAGGCATCAGGGCAACTAAATTGAGGAGATTTGTGGAAGCCCAGGGCAACCAAATTGAGAAGAATTTCGGGGCCCCAGAGCAACTAAATGGAGGAGAATTGTAGGGGCCTTAGAACAACAAAGTTGAGGAAAATTATGGAGGTTCCAGAGCAACCAAATTGGGGAAAATATTGTGGGCCCCAGGGCAACCAAATTGAGGAGTATTTTGAGGCCCCAGGGCAAGAAAATTGAGGAGTATTGTGAGGCCACAGGGCAACTAAATTGAGGATAATTTTGGAGGACCCAGGGCAATGAAATTGAGGAGAATATTGGGGACCCCAGACAAACCAAGTTGAGGACAATTATGAGGCAACAGAGAAAATAATTGAGAAGAATTGTTGAGGACTCAGGGCAACTAAATTGAGGAGGATCGAGGGAACCCTTCTGTAAGCATCAGAACGTCCTGTTCTTGCGTGTTCTTGCCCTGGCGAGACTGACCTCGGCGGGAATATAACCTGGCTATCAGTCCGTGTTATTAACTGGCGCGTGCAAGACACTTCACACGCCACCCACCGACCCACCCAGACCACTTCAGACCACGAACATAAGATACTTTGGCGCTGGATTTAATAAAAGAGAAGAAATGAATCGATACACTGGACTTGGACTGACCCATGTGATGCAAGGTCGTGCACAAAGCTCGCTAGGGCTTACCACGGGTGAGTGAATTCATGAATACGTAATGACCTCAGCAAGGCTGCGTTATGTAGAAGATAGGTGTGTTGCGGGAAAACAACATTACAGGAAACCCGCATCGGTGATCGTTCCCAACCCTAGGATTTAAAGATTTATACATGTGCAAGAGAAATTTGCCCATACTTTTCTGTTTGTTAAGAAGGTATA
This sequence comes from Timema genevievae, assembly GCA_902155825.1. Taxonomy (NCBI): domain Eukaryota; kingdom Metazoa; phylum Arthropoda; class Insecta; order Phasmatodea; family Timematidae; genus Timema; species Timema genevievae. Next base: position 62,464 of record CABFWO010001485.1, on the reverse strand, counting down.
CTATTTATTTAACTTCAATCCTAATATATACTACATGATTTAGACTTTAGAGCATCAGCTGGATGGAGAATATAAACAGGCTTAATGTGAGGGCATGGCCTAGGAAGATAATGTAAGAGGGAATATAAAATGGATCTACTCTTAATGAAAGAGATTATGTAAGCTTAATGTGAGGGTATGGTCTGGATAGAGAATTAAAAGGGAATATAAAATGGAACTATGCTTTATGTAAGATATTATGAAGACTTAATGTGAGGGTATGGTCTGGATAGAGAATGTAAGAAGGAACATAGAATAGAACTATGTTTAATGTAAGAGCACGAAGGCTTAATGTAAGGGCATGGTCTGGATAGAGAATGTAAGAAGGAATATAGAATGGAACTACGCTTAATATAAGAGCAGGAAGGCTTATTGTGAGGGTATGATCTGGATAGAGAATGTAAGAAGGAATATAGAATGGAACTACGCTTATTGTAAGAGGGTATGGCACGGATGAAGTAGAAAGAACGTAGAGAGCACGCGCCCCTACACCCCGCCGGATGACTGAGCCTCACACGCGCCCCTACACCCCGCCGGATGACCGAGCCTCACACACACCCCTACACCCCGCCGGACGACCGAGCGTCGCTATTGGCGTGCCCTCGGAAGTCTACCGATTAGCGCGGGACAATCCACGGCCTCTGATTGGTGCCCTCAGACCCAGCATACGTTATATCTTCATTTGATTATGACGTCACAACGCCGGCTAAGCCAATGAGACCATCGTGTCACAGTAAGCCTAAAAGTAACCTACTTCCGGGGGGAAACATAAAACGTAAAGATTCATCACATCAGAAGGTCAACAATTTTCACGATTACTACAATTATTTATCTTTAGATGAAAAAGTAAAACTTATAAAATAATTGATACATTAAAGAATTAATAACTAGAACATAATGTAATGACAACTAAAAGCAATGAGATGACGATATCGACACAGTGCCCAGTGGCCCGTACGAAAGAACGGGGCTAAGGGAAACAGGAAAGTGTAGCGCAGTAGAGGGTGAGTGAGTGGATTCTACTTTACTGCAACTCAACAACATCAACAACACCTTCTAATCCGCTCCACCTTATGTTTCTTTCAGCCACGTTTGAAGCAGAACAAAACTAAATTCAAACTAACCCACAAAGTCGATAGTTGTGTATTACTTACCGGTCCTGTCGTTTATGTGGAAGAATGTGGTGAAAGGGTTCTCTTCCGACACTAGCCCGTACCTCACTTGTCTGGGCTGACCTTTATCACCGTCCTCGGCGTGCACTTGTAAAACTACGTCCCCCTGAAGAAACATCGCAAGAACACATGAACAATCCATGATAACTTGGGTTCTCCATTGCAGTTCTATCGTGAACTTGTAAAACTACGTTCCCCTGGAGAAACATCGCAAGAACACATGAACAATCCATGATAACTTGGGTTCTCCATTGCAGTTCTATCGTGAACTTGTAAAACTACGTTCCCCTGGAGAAACATCGCAAGAACACATGAACAATCCATGATAACTTGGGTTCTCCATTGCAGTTCTATCGTGAACTTGTAAAACTACGTTCCCCTGGAGAAACATCGCAAGAACACATGAACAATCCATGATAACTTGGGTTCTCCATTGCAGTTCTATCGTGAACTTGTAAAACTACGTTCCCCTGGAGAAACATCGCAAGAACACATGAACAATCCATGATAACTTGGGTTCTCCATTGCAGTTCTATCGTGAACTTGTAAAACTACGTTCCCCTGGAGAAACATCGCAAGAACACATGAACAATCCATGATAACTTGGGTTCTCCATTGCAGTTCTATCGTGAACTTGTAAAACTACGTTCCCCTGGAGAAACATCGCAAGAACACATGAACAATCCATGATAACTTGGGTTCTCCATTGCAGTTCTATCGTGCACTTGTAAAACCACGTTCCCCTGGAGAAACATCGCAAGAACACATGAACAATCCATGATAACTTGGGTTATCCATTGCGGTTCTATCGTGAACTTGTAAAACTACGTTCCCCTGAAGAAACATCGCAAGAACACATGAACAATCCATGATAACTTGGGTTCTCCATTGCAGTTCTATCGTGCACTTGTAAAACCACGTTCCCCTGGAGAAATATCGCAGGAACACATGAACAATCCATGATAACTTGGGTTATCCATTGCGGTTCTATCGTGCATTTGTAAAACCACGTCCCCCTGGAGAAATATCACAGGAACACATAAATATACTGCGAAAATTTGTGTTCTCCATTGCAGAATTAGCCTGCACTTTCTAGACACAGATTAAATAAACACGTTACTTACAAACTAACTTAATCAAGGACAACACGCCCAATGACACATGACCCATCCTGGAATCTATATATTTACAAGTAGTTCTATGGCATTGGACCTCGATGTTCTTATCATTACTACAATCTTAAGATTTATCTTTTGATTTAAAGTTGATATACATTTTTCCTCGATGATCAAGTAAGGAAACAAATTAATACTAAACTGCATATTATATACTAAAGTACATTATATTCAGAGAGAATAACTGCTTTTCACGTGACTTAAAACGTCAGTCTCACAATATATGTCAAAATTTAAAATAATACACCCTAGCTCTCGATCGATTACTTAGAATTTTAAATTAAGTTCCTTTTAGATGAGCTATCAAACGAAAAACATTTTGAGCAGCCGACATATTGAAACGGAAAGCCATATTTAAAACTGAATACATCTCTAGGTTCAAAGAATGTAACTGTCAGAACTCGTTCAAATTGGTCCACGCATTTGAAAGTTTTAACCCGGAACGACGAAATATCATATGGTCGAGTTAAAACGAGACCTTCTTACGCTTGTTCAAGTAATTGAGTTTGTAGGTTGTGTTCTGATATATTCGGTTATGTTATTATCACCGCGACTACTTTACCTGTTCAGGTTATACGCATATATGATAATTACTCTAAGGAGGTAGGGATGAGGAAAGAAGCATTTTATAGGTAATCTACCCGTATTTGCGTGGATGGAGAGTGTGAAACTATTTAGGAAAAAAACACCCTCAGTAGACCTGACCGTGATTTGAACCCCGATCTCCCCGTCATTAGCAGGATGACGCCTTAGACCGTTCGGCCACTGAAGCGAGTGATGTATTCAGTCGACACTGAAAGTGCACAATAAATGATTCTAATATGAAAATGTTTACCGGTTGCACGGTGTGTTTGATCATGGTGACGGGCGGAACATTCCAGAACACTGGCGGCATGTCCTGTGCATCCCGCACAGCCACAGCTACCTGGAAGCTGGCCACGTTCCGGGTGTCGTTACGAGGCTCGGCATATGGGTCCTGTCAACACGTGGACACTGTCCAGATCAGGGAAATGTCGTCTGTGTCGATACCAACAATATAGTGCCGATAAGTTATCGTTAACATCACGGGAATACGAGACAAAGTCAGTGTTTTCTTTGCAGTTTTCATAGAAAAAAAATATATGCTATATATGCATATATATATTTCAAAATAAATAAAATATTTCTCCAGTAGAAACATAAGAGTTTAATTTTCTACACATATCAATCTCAAGAGTTCTCGAATATCTGTCACGAGCATATTAACATTTGATTAGAAAATTTTAAATGAAATATATATATCTTAATATTCTAGGACATCCTTGACAGATATTCGAAGACTGTTATTATTAATATGTGAAGAAAATTAAACTTTGTGTTTCTACTGGAGCAATATTTGATTTATTTTTTGCCAAAAAAATAATTTGCTATAAGTACTCCTTCTATCTCACCTTAATATATATAAAGTCCCATCGACATACTACTCAGTACCCTTAAGAAGAGATTTTTTTCAGCACCGTGTCTTAATACCCATTTGAGTTACACGATTTTGTACTAATTACGCTAGTGGTTTTATGGATTAGTTAGGTTATATTTAGAGAAAGTGTACCCTTATTTTCGTGGAGGGAGAGTGAAAAACCATTTTAGAATATCACCCTCAGTACACCTAACCGAGATTCGAACTTCGATCTTCCCCGTCATTGGTTGTCTAGTCTACTGCGAGAGTAGCGTCCTAGACTATGCGGCCACTGATGTGGGTAAGAAGATATTGATTGCACAACTAACATAGAGCTTTGTCCACAGAGTCACAATCCGTAAGTCCCCCCAGTCCTTAAGAAGAAAAAGAATCCGTAAGGTCCGTAGTCCGCAAGAAAAAAGAGATCGACCCCACATTAACATATTCACAGTCCACAGAGTCTCAATCCGTAATGTCCCGCAGTCCTTAATATTCTGCAGAAGTTGAACCAACTTTTTAACTTTCTTAAGTGGGAATTGAAGGGGACACGATTTTAAGTCCTTATTTTTTTAAGTTCTTACGACCAAAAAACTTTTTTTTATCCAAAATAAAATACTGCTACATTAGATAAATTTAGTTTAATTTTATGCAAATTCGTTTTCGTTATCTCAACAGTTCCTGAATATTTTTCATGGGCATCACAGCATTTGAATAAAAACGTTTTAAATTAAGAGAAAAAGGTTTTATCAAATTATGTGATGCCATGACAAATATTCAAGAAATGTTGATAAAACTCATACAGTGTGGGATGAAAACAATTAGACTATGCTGAGGAAGTGATGGACAACGTGCTGAGGTTTTCCTGACTTCCGGTGGAGCTCACCTGAGTGACATTATCTTCACAAAGTGTTGTATGTAGTTTGCTTTTATTTAGCTAGTGAGTATTTACTTTTTAATTAAAGTGTTAATTTTCAAGTTACTAATCAGCTAACTGATTCTGCCCCACCCTGTATGTATAAAATTAAACTAAATGTTTCTAATTTTAAATAATAATACATAAACCATGAGTTAGTAAGGACAATGTCAAGAAAGTCAAATAATTCAAAAGGGAGAGCATTTTCCTTGAAATTGATTTTTTTATTTTTTTTATTATTTTTAGAGGTTTGGAAACTAACAAGTCGATAGTATACCTGAAAATTAATAGCTAATTTAGTTATAGCGTACGTTATAACATGTTCTTGTTGACTTACGACGGCAAACATGTGTAGGATGTACATGGACCTCCTCTCGAAGTCCAGAGGAGCGGCCAGAATAATGGTCCCCTTCACAGTGTCTTTAGAGGCCAAGCTCCGTCGTAATGCGAACTCAGGACTTCCCTGGACAGAAACAAAAACACACACCTCTCCAAATATACATCCTTGTTGAGACTTGGCGGGCCCTTACAATAAAGAGAATATATTTTTCTTGGAATTTTCAAAGACAGCCATTCTAAATCAATTGATGTGAGACGGAGAAGGTACAGTCCAATTCTAATAAGCAGGGACTTTTATGGGAAAAAAAATTGCATCCAAAATTGATAGGATTTGATTATATTATTTGTGAATATCAACACTCAGGCTGCATATCTTTGTAACTACGGCACTGCCCATATGGAGGAGACCACAAATCAATTCATTTAAATTAATTGTAAAATGACACCTCTAAACAGGAATCGAGCCTAGGACCTTTGGCTAAACGCGCCAATACTCTAAGGTCAAAGGTTTTGGTTTCAATTCCTGTGTCCGGGTGTCATTTTTCAATTAATTTAAATTAATTGAATTGTGCTTTCCTCCATACGGGCAGTGCCGTGATTACAAAAATGTGCAGCCTATGTGTTGATATTCATTGAAATCTCACAAGAAGGTGTAACGGAGCTAGAGCGGAACGACGCTCCGGTACTGGTTTTGAGGGTGGAGCGGTGATTCATTTAATCCGAATATACTAGAAAGTTGAACTATTTGACCAGGATGTCGGGAGAAGGTTAGTTATACCTACCCTGAGCTCCAGACTGACATGCCGCGCGATCAGGGGGTTGTTGCGAGCTATGACGTAGTCCAGCTCTGTACCCGGTACAGCGTCCTGTAACAACAAACATAAGATATTGAGAAAACATACAATACCTAGCGTTTTAATCAAATAGCGTGTTTTATTTAGCACAATTAAGGTATATTCAGAGTAAATAGCCGAAGCTATATTAATGGCAATTACTTCAGTTTGATATCATATTCTGAAAATTGAAAAATGACACCTGGACACGGTTCGACGGGTTCGATTCCCGTGTCCAGGTGTCATTTTTCAATTTTCAGAATATGACAATTAAGGTAGCTGCGAATAGTCCGTGAATAAATTAGAGGCTATGACAAATAGCTGTATTCAATAAAAACATAACTTAATCAACCTAAATTAGCATTACTTGTTATTAAGGTGAAAATATAGGGAAAACGAATTAAGGGCAGTATTTTTGTAACCCTTAGATCAAAATAAATCAAATAATTCTCCAGTAGAAACAGAGTTTAATTTTATTCACATGGTGACCTCAAAAGCTGTTGAATATCCGTCAAGGGTGTCCTGGAATTTAATGACAACTTTTTATCTTCTTTTAAAAAGTTTCTCATCCAATGCCGCTATGGTCATGATGGATATTCATTAAATGTTGATATCACCATGTGAAGAAAATTAAACTCTTGTGTTTCTATTGGAGCAATATTTTCTTTATTTTAACCAAAAAATTGTTGATATAAAAATTGAAAAAAATCCTCCTTTTATCTATTATTCCCTGCATCCCCACCTTATTGGCTGAAATGGGGGGCGGGGGTTAGTGACGTTGTCTCAGGAGAGGTGGGAGGAGGTCGCGATGGTTCCTAACCTCTGCCACCTCGATCAACGACGGCAGGTGAGGGAAGATGGTGTCCGTGGGAGTTGTCCTACTGGAAGTCCTGATGGTGCAGTCCAGGATGGTAAAGTCCCCGGTGGTGTCCACCACCTTCAGCCTCACGTCGTACACTCTCCCGCGCTCTAAGGGCCGCGTCAGCACCACGTCACCCTCGCAGAACGTGTGGTTCTTGTTGCAAGGGATGTCCACGGTGCGGATGATATGTCCGCCCGCGTTGCCTGCGACATAAGAGTTGGACCGACATTATCGTTTATGACACTTTTTTTTCCCTCCTCGCAGCGTCTTGCAGCCCGTTTGGGTAGTACGCATTTAACTCAAGTAACCAGCTTCGGTGGCCGCGTGGTCTAACGCGCTACTTACGTGTTAGACTAGACTGCTGAGGATGGGGATGTTGGGGTTAGAATACCAGTTGAGTGTACTGAGGTTTTTTTTTTCCCAAGTGGTGTTCCACTCTTTCTCCATTCAAATGCGGATACACTTGATCTAAATTCATCCTTCCTCATCCTAGTAAGACGTGGTTTTATAAAAACTTTAAGAAAACGGTAAAGTACGAAGCGCAACTCACCGATGACCTCAAAGCGCAGAGGGAAGTCGAAGTCTGCGTCAGTCCCCCGCAGCCTGTAGATGGCGGAGCCGACTCGGGCGTCGTACGGGACTATCAAGACGCGGATGGAAGTCGAGACGTAGAACAGTGGCACATTGGCGTTCACTGCTAGTAGTGATCCTACTGTCGCCAGAAGGAGGCAGTTCGCTATCGCCACCATCTCGGAACCTGCGACAGCACAACCAAACTTCAGAGGTTATTGCAAGGGTTCTTAACTGGGGGTATCAGTAACCAAGGCCGTAGCCAGCCAATAATTTCAGGGGGGTGAGGGGGTTGGTAGGACCATCCTCCAACTGTCGGAGGCTAGAAACAATTCTAAATGATAAACAGTTCTAGAAGCTATCTGAAGTGTTTTTCTGGTAACATAACCCTCTAACTGCTGGAGGCTAGGACAAATTCTAAATATTAAACAGATCTAGAAGTTTTCTAAAGTGTTTTTATGGTAACATAATCCCCTAACTGTCGAAGGCTAGGACATAACCCTCTAACTGCCAAAGGCTAGGACAAATTCTAAATATTAAACAGATCTAGAAGTTCTCTAAAGTGTTTTTTATGGCAAAATAACCCCCTAACTGCCAAAGGCTAGAATTTTTTAAATATTAAACATCTATAAAGCTCTTTGAAGTGCTTTCTATGGTAACACAGCCCCTGATTTGTACTGGTAACTTAATTTGGATATGGTTTGAACCATAAATAAAGCCATATATACTTTGTTCATAAAATTTGGGGGGGGTGGGGGGGGGTCTTGAACCCCCAACTCCCCCGACTACGGCCTGGTCCGTAACCCTTGGGGGTATGGGAAACGAAAATCAATCTCTTAGCAATTTTAAAATAAGTTGTCGTTAGATTAGAATAAACTATCGCCGGATTGTGTATTTGGTGATTCGCCGTTTCTCTATAGATAAAAGGATAGACTCCTTATGACTTTATTTCATCTGTTCTGTTACTGGCTGACCATATGTAAAATAAAACCAAGATATTGTCATATTTTGATGTCATATTTTTTTTTAACCACCGCGTCTTACTACCAGTTTGGGTTATACGCTTATTTACTAATTACGCTAATGGTTTTGGGAATTAGGAACGTTATATTTATAAGAAGTGTACCCACATTTGCGTGGAAGAAGAGTGTAAAACTATTTTGGAAAAACCACCCTCAATACATCCGACCGAGATTCGAACCTCTATCTCCCCATCATCGGCAGTCTAGTCTACTGCGAGAATAGCGCGTTAGACCATGCGGTCACCAAAGCGGGTTTTGAAGTCATATTGGTAACTAATAGGACTGGTGATGATTTTGACAGTCTTGCGAAAAAGGCATGGGGGGGGGGGTACATATTGGGCTGTCTATTGGGGGTGCGTAATCGTAAAAGGATTAAGAACCCCTGGGTTATCGGGTTATTGAGTTCGAAATGTACTTACTTGCATGAGCAATTTAACACGAAAAACAGCTCAAGTGTTGAAGGTACAAAGTGATTGGGTATCAGTCCTTTCCAAAGCATCTGCACTATATCGAAACTGAGGTATATTCACACAATAATACCAATGTCTTAATGTCATGCTCATTTGGTCTGGTGCTATGGTTATGAAGATGTTGGGGTTAGAACACCGACCGGGTGTAGGAAGAATGGTTTTCCTTCAATGGTTTACCATTCTTTAACAATGCAGATGCGGGTACATTTCATCTAAAATTATATATTCCTCGTTCCCATATTGTAGTAGTTAATGTCTGCACATTAGCCGAATGGCTACTAAAACGCGGTGTAAAATAAGCCTGATTGGATAAACGCTCATTTCCTTGCCCCCATTACCTCGTTCTGATTCTCCCGATATGCCTGTCCCCTGTATCCGTGGTAAGTGCCCAGATTGACCCCAGTCGGACGGTGAAATGTTTTCATTAAGTGTAAACCCCGGGTAGAGCCCCTTCGACGCAACTTGACACGAGCGACCAATATTGTCATAGTAACACAAATAAAAACAATGGGTGGACTCGTTTGAAGGTCCTTCCTTGGCCGAGCAACCTAAATCCCGGATAGTTTTTTTTAGCGCCGCGTTTTACTGCCCGTTCGAGCTATACGTCTATGTATTAATTACTCATAATGTGTCATGGATGAGGAAGGTTGAATTTAAAGGAAGGATACCCACATCTGCGTGGAGGGAGAGTGGTAAAATATTTAGGGGAAACCACCCTCATTACATCCAACTGGGATCCAAACCCGATACCCCCATTATCGGCAGTCTAGTCTATTACGAGAATCATGCAGCCACCGAAGTGGATTAAAAGAAGTGTTTATTTAGAAAACATTTTAAGGATACATCTTTTAATGTATTTATTTTTTATATTTACTGTCGTAACAAAGTTACATTCTATAAACTGGTACAAACATTCACGAATGTAACTGCTTGCAATTTTATATTTACTTTTAACTCCAAGTTTGTCATCGTGATCATTATTTTTGTAGCTAACCTTTTACAATTTCATAATTTTATTTTATATAATTTAATATATTATCATTTATCACTATTTGTAAATATCTTGTCTTTCCCTAAATTGTATATAACATTACTACTTTAATATATCTCGACTTTTTTATCTTACTCTTGTCTTTCTTTATACTTATGCAATCAATCTATAAACTTTTATTAAATTTTAATGTTATTCTGATTTTTATAAGTACAATATCTTTTGACTCTTTATCAATGCTTTAATCACCATAGCTTTATTACTTTGAGTATTATATTCTTGACTGTTTGTTTAAAACAAGTTTTGAGCTATAAATACTGTACAAGTCATATCCTTAGCAAGATAAAATAAGTGTGGGTATCACAATCAGGGAAATACGGTATGAATGTTGGAATCTATGTTCGCAATGAGTGAGATCTGTTAAGTTATATTCACCCCAATTTAATTAATTGTGAAGGTAGGCAGGCTAGAGGCGTGCTTAGCACGCCTGACTTAGGATCAGGAAACACTTGTTCGTTCAAAAATGGCTGTTGCGGTCTCCTTTATTTTGTACGGGATATTTATTTCCGTGGGTGGATAGAATTAGTAATGAAATATTATACACTCTTACGTACTTACTCTAACGCATTAGGAACTAGGAATACTGATACAGAAACATTGAGAAAAGAGAAACATCTTTGGCTACCAAAGAGCATAAGAATCAAATTAATTATTAAATATCTGAATTAAAAAGTTTATATATATATGTGTGCTTATAGCTCAGAAATTATTGGTTTTATAAAAATATATTTCAAATAGTTTCGGCTTCAGCCCGAGGTACAGACCCACAAACGGCATTGTGAAAACAACTTTTTTTTTTTTTTTCATGGGAGTCATTAAACGTCGACATTTATCAAAATCGATTTTTTTAGACAATCACAATACTTTCTCTCCGAGGTGTCGAGAGAAAGTGAATAGAAGAGATATACTGGTGGACCACATCTTGAAACAATGAAGGATTGCTACACTCTATATGAGAAGGATATGTGGAAGGGAAGTATAGAAATACCCCAACTACGCTTCAATGACCAGACAGTCGAAGACGTTGGCTGCAAGATATACCAAGAACTGAAGATGAAAGCAGGAAGAAGATCAGAATGGAAATCAGAATGGAGATCAGAATGAAGAACTACCGCAAACCAATCTTGGAATTGATGACCATAGATCGATTAATTTCTACTGTCACTTATGGAAATATGGAAGAAGAGCCCATGATCGTTTCCCGTGCTCAACATCTGACCACCAGTTCGTGCTATCCACTTATTTACACTAATGGGGTCAGGACGATAGAGGTAAAATTTGAAGGAAATCTAAACAAATTTGGTGGAGAGAAAGTGGGAAACCATTTGGTGAAAAAAACACCTTAGTGCATCCATCAGGGCATCTAACCCTACCCTGTTCGTCACCAGGAAAAACCAGAAAAGATAGTACTTACGTCTTTATTTATTTGAGGTATTTAACGTGCACTTTCTGAACCGACTCGTTATATCAGGACACGAAAGTTCTATGAGCGAGAGCGAAAGGTCCAACTAATTTTGCTGGGAAAGGTATTTTCACATACCTTTCAGGGTTCTGTTACATGCCACAATCGACATAGGACCGACGGCTTCACTTCCCCTCCGAAGTAAATTGTGCTACGGATTTTTATCGCTCAAGAAAAATCTGTCGATCCCGGATGGGTTTGAACCCACTAAAATTGGTTCCTGAGGTGAACATTTTAACCTCAAGGCAAGGGAGTCTAACCTAAATATTTATCGTTACAGATTCTTGTTCCGATTCTCCAAATAAGCCTTTTAATGTTCTGGTTCTGGTTCTTAAGCAATTTATTTATAGGGTTCTCTTTCCGGTTCTTGTTCCTTAAAAATACCTGTTAATGTCTGTTATTGGACCAGATAATTACACTGCGATCAGTCTCTTAGCTTTGTAAGTTCTTCCTCTAAATATTGACGCTTGGAAATATTTTAGACATACAGTACATAAAAAAGGTTTTTTTTTTGTGAAACAAAAAATAATTACTAATCGCGTTAGTAATAATCCATATTTCCCAAGCTTCGTGCGATATCTGGAGTAGCCATCGATCAGCTAGCTACTTCGTGGAGGGAAATATGGGAGGCGGGAAGTAAGATTGGAGGTCTGATAACAGAAGTGGTAGACAGAGCGGCTTAAGGTGGGGATGGAAGAAACGCGAGTGAAAGGCTTTTGCAGTTTTCTGTAGTGTAACTATTTGTTTGGAAAAAACAAATAAAATATTGCTACAGTATAAACAGAGTGTGTAATTTCTCCACACATGGTGATATCAACAGTTCTTAATTATCTGTCAAGGGTGTGCTAGAATTTGATGAGAACCATTTCTCTTCATTTAAAAGGTTTATAATCAAATGTTACTAATTTTTAGCACCGTGTCTTACTACCCGTTCGGGCTGTACGCTTATGTACTAATTATTTTAATAGATTAAGGATGAGAAACGATTTATTTGGAAAAGTGTACTCACATTTGCATTAATAAAAAGTGGAAAGCCATTTTGGTAAAAACTAATCTCAATACATCCGACTGGGATTCGAACCCTGATCTGCCCATCAGCTGAAGTTCACATGCTCTAACGTTACCCTTAATTTCTGGACTCGAAAATATCCTTAAATGTGTTTTACAGTAGAACACAGACCATTAGAATTAATTTGTGAAAAAATAGGATTGAATGATTGAAATTTCGGCTAATTGTACTAAGGGAAATAAATCTTTCTCTTGAAAAAAAACCACTATTATAATCTAGGCTTATTATGATAATAATAAAAACTCCATGGCATCAGCCTGAAATCGAGCTGCCACCATCTGTTGGCGAAGATAGTGCCAACTTTTGCGGATATAGGGTGCCAAGTGGTCAGCCAATGTTAATATCAATTTTCTAGACCGGAGCCGCTACTTTTTCATTCAAGTAGCTCCTTATTTCTCCTCACGAGGCTGAGTTGACCCCGTCCAAAACCCATTGCTTTATGGAAAAATCTGGAAACGTCGAGGATCGAGCCGGAGACCTCTAAATCTGTTGCCAGGAACCCTAACCACTAGACTAGAAAATAATATTAATCTTTTATTATTTTTAAAAACAATTGAAACATGAAAAACGAATAAAATATGTAAATAGGAATGGACAGGACCACGTGGGCTGACCCAAAGAATGGAGAAGAGATTACGTCTTTGTTTTGCGATTCAATTAACCGGCATTTCTTATAATGGGGATTCGGATGGTGCGTCTGACGTCACTTGCTAACTCGATCATAGGGCCATCGATCCAGAAAACGGGAGTATTTAGAATTCACTGTAGAGAGTAGACTATAAAATGGAAATGACTAAGATAATTTTATTTTATAGACAAAATATGTGAATATTAACTATAAGGCTAGAGAAAGATAGTCGACGAAAGAATGATGATGGTTGGTCATTATGGGGTGGAACCAACGCCCAGCGTCGTGACGCCTTCTGATGGGCGTCCTTAACACGCGTGGCTTAGTAAATGATATGGGCTTAACTCCAAATGGACGGGATGAATCAGAAGGAACAAAATAATCCTGACGTGACAATCAACCAAGTAATCAGAACCAGTAAAAAACTAATTTTAAAATTAAAACAATCTTTGAAATTATGTATACATTTTTTTGGTCCTGATGCTGGATTTATATAAAAAAAAACACCGTTTGTTTTATTAAATACCGAGAAATATTTATTTGCACATATTTATTTCATATATTTACTATTTTCAAATTGAGTCCTTAGAAAATTAAATCCAAACTTTACCAATTGGAGACTAAAACAACGATGCTCAAATAAATATACCCGCATCGGTGGTCGCACAGTCTAACGCGTCACTATATTGTTGAACTGGATTATTTGTTGCTGTTTTTAGCACCGGGTCTTACTACCTGTTCAGGCTATACGCATATATGATAATTACTCTAATGGGGTATGGACGAGAAAGGAAACATTTTAGAGGTAATTTACCCGCATTTACATGGAAGAAGAGTGGAAAACTATCATGAAAAACCACCCTCGGTAGACCTTACCAGGATTCAAACTCTGATCTCCCCATCTTAAGCAGGCCAGTCTAACACAAGAATGACGCCTTAGACCGTTAGGCCACTGGAGTGGGGTCACGTGAAAGTAAATTTAGTAGCTTTTCTAACTGTCGTATTTTTTAAAAATTTCATTTGGAACAGTGTTTCCATGAGCTTTACTAGCTCATTGTCGCAAACTATACAAATAAAAATATATTTCGTAGGATATAGACCAAAAAATTAAGTACACTCTTCCGGGATTGAAAGGTAGTAACTTACTTGATTTTATCAGGAAGAGAACAAAAAAGTAAAATTAATTTAGTATGCCAAACCATTTGGACATTGCCAAAAGACATAACCCTTCCCCCATCACACCTTCCCAACAGTCAAGAAATAATTTAAGGACTTAAGGCTTTCTCTAACTCTGGCCTTGGACATAGCTATGCAAACTATTTTGCAGTCATGTGTGGAGGTATAGCATACCGCGTGGGCTGAGCCAATAAGTTGCTACCGTCCAATCCCGACGGAGTGTACAATTGACAGGAATAGACAAAACTATAACAACACAAGATAAAATGCATTTGGCAGATTATAGACAGTTATAATAAGTAAGGAAGGATAACATTTAGATATACCTGAGAGAGATAGAGTGTAATGAGGGGGACTGGATAGAATTAGCTCAAGATAGGGATAGGTGGAATACTTATGTAAGTGTGGCAATGAACTTTCGAGTAAGTAAGAGAGTCAGTAAGTAATTAATAATAAGTAAGGAGATTATACAACATATTTACATATAAAGGGCCTTCCTACGAGAATTGAGCTCGGTGGGTTTAGACGGGCTCTTAAGACTCCTTGTTCAACCCTCAGGGACCTATACTGTCCTTGGCAAGTGTTGTGGCCATGTTTCCAAGCAACCAATTCCCTGATTGTGATCAGCGGTCACCTAGTCCAGTCCTACCACTTGCATTGGTCTAGACACGGCCATCGGTCACAGGAAGACAGTTCAAGACCTGGCATTTGTTAACTGTCGTCCATTAACAGAGAAATGGTCGTTGGCTTCCCAGAACGAAGCAGGAAAAAAAACAGTTCTTTGTTCCATAAGACATTCTAGAATTTTCTGTGACCGAATGGAATATTTTCCACTATTTTAAGGTGGGATGGAAGGGGAGGTGAGGAAAGGCAGTTTTTATGCTAAAACTTTTTTTTTGCTAAAATATTGATCCAGTAGAAATATAGAACTTAATTTTCTACACATTGTGATATCAACATTTGTTGAACATCTGTCATGAGCATAGCGGCATTAGATGATAAACTTTTTAAATGAAGAGAAAAAGTTGTCATTAAAATCCAGGACATCCTTGACAGATATTCAATAAATGTTGATACACCCGTGCGAAGAAAATTAAGCTCTTATGTTTCTAATGAAGCAATACTTTATTTATTTTGTCCAAAAAAAAAGTGTTGCCCTATAAACTGCAAAAACACCGACCTTAACCTAAGATCCTTACATTCCCACCTTAAGGCCTGTCCTTAATTTTAAGGCATGGATTTAGGTATATAAGTACTGTATAGTAATATAATTACTACGAATGGGACGCTCGAATCCTTGTGTCCTCGATTATTCGAATTCGAGAAATATATTATTTGATTCAACTTTCATAATAAATATTATAAATCCGCCCCAGTGGTCACATGGTATAAGGTGTCACTCACGCAATATACGGTATTACTGGTGACAAGAGAGATCGGGACTCTAATCCCAGCTAGGTGTACTGAAGTGTTTTTTTTTCAAATATATAGTTTTTCACTTTCTCTCCACGCAAATTCGAGTACATTATTCAAGTTTTACCTTCCTTTATCCTACCTTGTCAGTGTGTATTAGCGGAAAGCACTAACGACTAGTAAGAAGACGTATAAAAAATTGGTTTATATTATCATAGGTATAAGTTTATAAAAAAATCCAGCTGGTGGACACGTGGACAAAGGCGTCAGTCTCACCTTGTCTGATGTTTTGGTGAGGTGTAGGTAGAGGATTGAATCCCATTTGGGGATACTCGGCTGTTTTTTGGTATAAATAGTTTCTCACTCCCCTCCCACGCAAATGCTTGTACATTTTCTATAAATTATACCTTCCCCATACCTACCCAGGAACCTCACCCTTCAGCAAGGATTTACACGCCAACCTGCTAGTCACCGGTGAGACAATAAGAGACATACGGTGTTTCTTTAAATGTCCGTACCCACTTTGGTGTCAGCAAGGTCTAACGCGATACTCTTGCAGTACACTATACTACCTATGACAGGTAGATCGAGGTTCGAATCTCGGTCCAGTGAACTGAGGGTAGTTTTCCCAAAACGGTTTTCAACTCTCCCTCCACGCAAATTCTAGTACACTTTCTATAAATATAACCTTCCTAATCTCTAAAATCATTAGCGTAATTAGTGCATAAGCGTATAACCTGAACGGGTAGTAAGACGTGGTGCTAAAAGAAAAAATGTATTCATAAATTATTGGTATTAATGCAACTTTTCAAATGTTATGAATAATTAAATTTAAGCCCACTTTGATGGTCTCATAGTCTAAGACTCTAAGGAATCACTCTCGTGTTAGACGCACCTGTTGATGACGGGGAGATCGGAGTTCTAATCCCTGTCGGATCTACTGAGGGTGGTTTTCCCTAAATATTTCCCCACTCTCCTTCCATGCGAATGCGGGTATATTACCTCTATAATGCTTCCTTATCCCTTATCCCATTATAATAAATATCATACATGCGTATAGCTTTAGCAATTAGTAAGACAAGGCGATTAACCTAAAATACAATAAAGATGATGAACCACTAATCGTACTACATCCCTGCAATGCACATTGCGTTTCAATTCAGCAAAAGGGGGAGGGGTAAGTAATTTCAGTAGTATCTGTTATATAAAATTTAGCGTACTTCGTAGACTGATTAGACACGCTTCAATTATTACTGCAAGTTTGGAGCTAATTTCCGTCAACTTACTACGACAATAAGTGGGTCAATGGAGTGATTATAATCACGGGGCCTGCTTGGAATCCACTTCTGAAACTGGCAAAATTAGTGGAATGGTCATTTCATAGTCCCGCTATTTTGTGGATAACAAGCTGCTCTATAGTGGTTGAAACTAGCCTTTTACAATCCAATTTTCAAAGGAATAACCTTTTAGAAAATACAAACATATTTTTGGCCGCCGACATTGATGACATTTTACTATAATATGATAATTATTCTAATGGGCTAATGATTATTAGAGGTAATATACATGTATTTGCGTGGAAGGACAGTGGGAAACCATTTAAATAAAAAAAACTACCCTCAGTAGAACCGACCAAGATTCGAACCCCGATATCCCCGTCATTGGTAAGCCAGTCTAACACGTGAGTGACACCTTAGACCATTCGGCCACTGAAGCGGATTACGTGAAAGTAGGTCTAGTAACTTTTCTAACCGTCAGATAAATTTCTTCCTATGAAAATTGGGCAGCGTGTATGTGTTCTTACATATGTGTCAGCCAGAGGTTTTTGTCTTAGCACCTTGTATTACTACCCGTTCGCGCTATACATATACGTATTAATTACGTTAGTGTTGTTGGGGCGAGAAAGGTTGAATTCAGAGGAGGTGTACCCGAATTTGCATGTAGGGAGAGTGAGGAACCATCTATGAAAAATCACTCTCAGTACAGCGGATCGTTATTCAAACGCCGATCTCCCCGTCATTGGCAGTCCAGTATTTTTACGAGAGTGACGTCTAATACCATTCGGCTACCGAAGTGGTTACGAGTAATTTAAAAAGAGATATATCTGTACATTAGTCTTACAAATAAATGTTTACTATTCACAAAACCACAGCAGCTATTAACATAACCAAATAATGCTGTTGTGAGCAGCGTGATCAATTCAATTGGTCTTTTGTTTCTTTGTATTGAAATTAATCAATAGAACCTTTTCATCGTAAAATAATACAGGTCACATTTTAATGTTTCTGACCTAATATTCTCTGTGAGGATCGGTTCATTATGATCACGTGCTGATCGGGTGATCAGGCTGGGTTTCTATTGTCCATTTTTTTCATAACTAAAATCAGTTATGGTATAAAAGTATAAAAATAGGCATATTATGAGAATTAGATTAGTAACAGAAACATTTTGTAAGCAAAGGAGTGTATTTTGAAAACGTAAAATCATCAAGGCTTTCGTTTGACGTCACAATACATACATCCCTCCCGCTGATTTGACGTGAATAGGAGTTGTTGGTAAAAAAAAAAGTAGAATCAACTCGACGTTTATAAACACAGTTGTAATTGAAAGCATATTATTATGATTAATTCCTTTAACTCCCGAATGGTATGTGAAAGTACCTTCACGGCAGAATTTGTAGGCTCTTTCTCGCTCGATCGTAGAAATCCATAGGATGGGTGGGCTGATAACCCTGAAATTATCACAGAAATAAAAATAGCCAGAGTAATGAAGCTTTGTTGCCTCACATCTGGAGTTAAAGGATAATAGTAAATAAAAATAAATATATTAACTCCCGATGTGGAGCATAGGCCCGCCACAAAGCTTTTTACTCTAGCTATTCCTTGGTGCAGTTTCTGTGATAAGTTAACTTCAGATGGAGCTGGTTGCCCATCCACCTCGTGGATTTTTACAAACAAGCGATAAAGAGCCTACCGATTTGGCCTGGAAAAGTATATTTATATGCCACAATTGACATGGGACCAACAGTTTTAGTTCCTCTACGAAGAAAGTTGTGCGATGGATTTTTTTTTTGTTTCATTCAATATCCGTCGACCTTGCCTGGGTTTGATCTCATGTCCATTGGGTCCCGAGGCAAATTCTTTACCCCAAGACCACCGAAGTTGACAATAATTTAAAGCATAGCTGATCCTATTTAAAAAAAAAGTTGAGTCGATATACATTATTTTTATTTGAGGTATTTAATCAGTACTTTCGGAAATGACTGATTAAATCAGCACACGACTTATAATCTAACAAAGAACAGACACAGCAACCAGCCCCACAGACATCAATTCATCACTGTTAAAGGGGACCCACATTTCATAAATGATTAATTTTTCTGCTATGCTGGGATGTGATCCCGAGACCCTTAGCTCAGTAGACAACACGCTACCGACTGAGCCAATAGGTTGGACGATAATTAATATTTAATATTATGTTATAGTAGTTTCTTTGTCAGAAAAACGTAAAGCAGCTTAATATTATTAGGTTTGATTGGATAGATATAAAATAGGCTAATATACCTTAGACTAGATTATCGATAATTGGGAAATCGGGGTTGTAATCTTGATTGGGTGCACTAAGGGTGCTTTTTCCCTCTCCCTTCACGAAAATATAGGTAAACCTTATCTAAATTCAACCTTACTCATCTCTAGAACATTAGCGAAATTAGTAGGCCTACATAAACGTTTTCCTGAACAGGTAGTAAGACGCGGTACTAAAAAAACAGACATCACATTGTAGTAAGGTTGTCTGTAGTGAAACCGTTTATTTAAGAGAAGAACCAATTATCGTTTACTGTGCACAGCATCTTACTACCCGTCTAGGCTATGCACTTATTTACACTAATGGGCTAGGTAGAATAAGTGTACCCACATTTGCATGTTGGAAGAGCGGAAAACCATCGAGTAAAAAGCACTCTCAATACACCGGACCGGAATTCAAACCGTGATCTCCCTGTCATAGGTAGTCTTGTATATTATGACAGTGACGCATTAGATCATGCGACCACCGAAGTGGGTTCCATAGTTATTATCAATATATATAAATAACACCAATAATAAAGTAAAATGTCATCAAAGTTCACAACAAAAAGTTTGTATTTCATGAACGTTCACGAAAGAAACACACTACAATCTAGTTTTCGTGCTTCGTCTACTTTGTTGTTCACATGGTGCTATGAACAGTGAGTGAATGTAAGCCCTGATTTTTTATAGGAAGCCCACTCTATCAACCACCAACATTGAATAAATGTCACTAAAATTTGGTATTCTAGAAATATGTCTTTTTTTGATCTATTATTTATAAAGTTATCAAAAGGTTCCGATAATACCTCTTTATGGATCTTTGTATAATTTACATGTACATCATTAAATAAACAAAATAAGAATATAAATATAGATTAGGATTTGGATAATTTGACATGGGTTAGTTCGAAAAATTGTATTATTCGAACCCACAGTGATTCCCCAAGAAATTCCTATCTATATCATTGATAAAAAAAAATATTTAATTTGAATTTTAGAAGGAAATATTTGGATAATTCGAAGCCCAGACATTGCTAATTTTTTAGAGTGTCTTTTCATTTAAAACCTAACTTAACGACGGTGGAAGGCTGACAGAAGAGGGAAGCTTCTTGAAGGAGTAAATAACAATAATATCCAAGAATCCTCTGATGTAGAAAACAGCACAGACATCCAAGCAGAAGAACCAATACCATCCGTTTCTGAAGAACTTACAATGATGGAGAGCCCTGAATCCCAACCTGACGTAAAATACGACATTTTTAATGCAATCAGTTAACTTGAAGAGTTTGTTTATTGCGTCAAGATAAGAAAATTAAAACAAACCAAGATAACTAATTTTTTTAAAATGTAATGGCAAAAACTGATTTAAGTCTGAAATTGTTATATGTTTTTTATTCCAAGTTTTTATAGTTTGAGTCCACACCCGCACTTGAGTGGATGTAGAGTGGAAAACCATTTTGAAAAAACCACCCTCACCACACCCGACTGAGATTCAAACCTCAATCTCTCCGTCATTGGCGGTCTAATCTACTGCAAGAGGATCACGTTAGACCATGCGGCCTCCGAAGCGGGTGACTATAATATTAATTAAGTTCCACTGTAATTATAATAATTTTCTTACCCGCCTCGGTGGCGAAGTTAGTTAACGCGCTAGTTTCATGTTCATCTAGACTGCTGAGGACGGGGAGATTGTGGTTCGAATCTTAGACGGGTGAACTGGGGATGGGTTTTTATAAATGGTTTTCCACTCTCCCTCCACACAAATGTGGGTTCACTTCGTCTAAATTCAACCTTCCCGATTCCTAACCTATTAGCGTAATTAGTACTTTAGCGTATAACCTGAACGGTTAGTAAGACGCAGCGTTATAGTTTAATTTGAAAAAAAAAATTCTTTCCAACATTATGGCAACATGAGTTTCCAGTTTTTAAATAACGGACTTCCCGTGAAAATCAGACTGTACTCTACGTCATGATCTCTCCTGTTGTACCTGCTGTGTTATTGTTTTTGTACGTTTTACTCGATATTTTCATTGATTGATCTCCCCTCCTCTCCTCCCCTTCTTTCCGGCTAGTACTAGCTAGGACTAAACACGTCAAATCCAAACATTATCGTCCACTATGCCGTGCCGCTAAGCTCATAACAGATATTCAAGAAATGTTGATATCAACATGTGAAGAAAATTAAACGTTATGTTTCTACGGGAGAAATATTTGATTTATTTTGGAAAAAAAAAGTTTTGATGTATAAAAAACTCGCGTCCCCTACACTCCCACCTTAAAACAAATGTCACTTAAAATTTCAATAGTGAAACCCACAAGCAA
This sequence comes from Timema genevievae, assembly GCA_902155825.1. NCBI lineage: Eukaryota > Metazoa > Arthropoda > Insecta > Phasmatodea > Timematidae > Timema > Timema genevievae. The sequence goes on along the minus strand of CABFWO010001485.1, from coordinate 40,947 downwards.
ACCAAGTTTTTTTGGTATTTATCTGAGTTATTTAACGTCCAATTTCCGAACCGACTTATTAACTAACTTAAATCCAGAAGAGACACAACATCCAGCCCCCGGCCGTTAATTAATCACTGTGAAAGGGTAAATCCACATATAATCAATTATAAATTTTTCGGCCATGCCAGCAGTCATACCCGGGACCCTTATCAAAGTAAACAGACACGCTGCCGATTGAGCTAAAGTGTCTAACTGCAATTTTGGTGCTTAACACAATGTTTACTAGGATAAAATATGTTATTCCTCAAGCTTGTCGTTAAGGTTGTTTGACATAAGGAAATGTAGTAGCTCCCACGTGGCAATACTGAGAAAGTGTGTGTGTGTGTGTGTGTGTGTGTGTATGTGAACACTGGTGATGTTGACAGGGACCTTCAGTTTGTAGGTCACCAAGTCACGACATTAAAGGACCTTAACATTAAGAGGTCACTACTTCGAACCCAGGCACGATTCTTCCCCTATTCTAGACGAAGACGGAACCAATAATTGGGCTTTTTTAATCGATCCGGGAACAAAAAAAAACACTTTTGACCCGGTGGACACGCTTACAAAGACGTCAGTCTTGTCTTGAATGAGTTTGTCGGTTACGGGGTGGTCTAGGATTGAATCCCTTCCGGGTGTAGTGCGGTTTTTTTTTCCTAAATGGCTTCTCACTATTCCTAAATAGTGCCAGTTATTTTTATCAAGGTTAAAATCTTTTAGAAAAAAATTCCTAGCAACAAGAGCTAAAATATTATACAATAATGTATAAGGGAGCGTTATTAGAAGATTTTAATAACTTTGTGAATGAACTTTATAGTATTATATAAAATCAAATAGAACATACATAATTATACAATACAATATTTTAATGACTTTTAATCACTGTTGGGGATCGAACGTGGGCTTCCTATAAGCTATTATTTTCCTCACCGCGTCTTAATACTCTTTTAGGCTATACGCCTATGTACTAAATACGCTAATGTTTTAGGGATTAGTAAGGTTTAATTTAGAGTAAGTGTACCCGCATTTGCATGGAGAGAGTTCGGAAAACCCCCCTCAATACACCTGACCTGGACTCGAACGCCAATTTCCCAATCATTGGCAGTTCAGTATATTGCGAGCGTGACGACTTGGACCATGTGGCCACCGAAGCGTGTCCTACTATAAAAATCAGGGTCTAAGTATCAGTGTAGTGAGGGGGAACATATGAAAACAAAATCAGTTTAAACTGCGCCTGAGGTCCAGCGGTGCACCCAGAGGGAAGGAGGGAGACAAGTGATCCATAAACCCTCAACCCCCCCACCCCCACCACCACCCGTTGTATCCCTATACTCCACAAAGATCGCCTATCATGTTAATTAAAAGCTTAAAACAGTTAATGTCCACTAGAGTCTGATTTTCCTAGAAACAATGGAACAGCATGAGTTTGAAAACCGGAAACTTCTTGTTTCTACACTGGCGGGAAACAAAAATTACAAGTTTACACATATGTTTTGAAAGTCAGCTTGGCTTGTGTATAGTTACACACCAGTCAATTACATTTAGCAAAACTAAAATAAGTATGCCACCTTTTTTAAGCTATAAGTATTCACGAAACGTGGACAAAAGGTTTTTGTTTTCGAAGAGCCTTTGGAGAGTGTTAAAGAGGTTTTTGAAAGTTGATGGCGAGGACCATCTAGGTAGGACTTATGTAGTTCGTGTCCAGGATGGGTTGGAGTAGTCCACCGAAATAGGTGTATTCAAGGACTGTTTGGGAGAGTGACTGACTTGGGCTATAACTTTCGTAGTATTTCACCAATTAACTATCTACATCACATTATGAACTTTAGTCCACAATAAATCCATCAACGCAAAGAATTAGACTATTTTAAACGCTCCTACCCGACAACCCCCACTATTTGGTAGGCTATCCTGACAGATTGACATATATATATAATGGGCAGGAAGGGGGTATGGGCAGTGCCAAATTGTATTTACATTCTTAGTCCGTTAAATTAAGAATATTAATACAAATTATAAAGTAATCCATAAGGAAGTGTTATTGAAAGCTTTTGACAACTTTTTAGAAAAAAATTATAATTAATAAATCAAATAAAACATATTTCTTGAATGCCAAATTTTAATGACATTCAACCAACCGTTGCTCGTCAAAAGTGTGCTTCCCATATTAAAAAAAAACCGGCCTTATAATATAGTGCATTGAAAATCTGTCGGATAAAACGAACCAAAGATTATAATTTTGAAAGTTTGCACATAAAATAATGATAGCTTCTATATATTTCCTGTTCCCCATCCACCCCTCCTCCCTAAAGTTTAATGTTTTTAGCCACCGCTGGGATCTAAAAAGTTGTGTTAGACTTGTAGCTATCGTAAGCTATTGTTTGTAAAATAATGGTAGGTATTTTAGGACGGTACTACTATCAACATGTTCGCTAATTATATCGATTTGCAGTGACACAATCACTCATTCTATAGTAGGATTGCGGTAGGAAGGAGCTTTGTGAAAAATACAAAAATATTGGTTTGTGAACATTGATAATATTCTATTAGTGTTATTTTATAAATAATGATATTTGACAGTTGAAAAATACTATTATTTGAAGTATGATTATTTTAAAGTAGTTTAATAACTTTTGTAACTGTCAGATATGATCTTTCTTAGCGTAGTCCTACTTTAGGTCGAATCGCCAAGCCAAAACAATTAGTGAATGGACTACACAAGCAAATAAAGGAAAATAAACTGTACAAAACAACTATTTTTGATCACCGCGTTTTACTCCCTGTTCAGGTTATACGCATATATGATAATTACTCTAATTGCGTAGGGATGAGTAAGGAAGCATTTTAGAGGTAATCTGTCCTCATTTGCGTGGAAGACAAGTGGGAAACCATTTAGGAAAAACCACCCTCAGTAGAATTCCGACCGGGATTCAAACCCTGATCTCCCCACCTTCAGCAGGCCAGTATAAAAAGAGTAAAAATGTGAGGAAAGGAGGTGTTCGGAAGGGATGTATTCTTGACAGTTAAAAGGGAGGATTTAGGGTGGAAGGGATAATCACAATTTTCCCTTTTAATTTTCAGCATTCAGCATTTTGATGTTCCTGGGTTCAAACCCAGTCAGGGTCAACGGATGTTTTGAGCGATAAAAATCCATAGCACAGCTTCATTCGGAGGGTAATTAAAGCCATCGGTTCCCTGTCTGTTGTGGCATGTAAAAACACCTTGGAAGGTATGTGAAAATACCTTTCCCGGCAAAATTGATGGCCCTTTCGCTCTCGTTCATAGAAATTCCCTTGTGCTGAAATAATCAATTGGTTCAGAGAGTGTATGTTAAATACCTCAAATAAATAAATAATATCATTCACATTTGAACTCGGTGTTATTCTGATCCCCAACGTATAAAACTGACTAAAACCTAACCGTCAGAGTTATGGGATAATCAAACGCAATGATGCGCTGCCTTTAAATCCACCTACGTAGCCTGGTTTGGTAGTAAGAAGAGGAAAACATATTTAAAAAAACTCTCTACCGAGTGCAGTGGTTAGAGTTCTTGTACTCTATGTTGTTTCTAAGCCTCTCTACAGAGGAATTCTGGTACATTTTTTAAATGCAATCTTCTCATCGAATTTCTTGAGGGCAGTATTGCAGTATCAAAATGTCTATTATTGCAATTATGTAACTTTTACTATGTATATTATAGAACCTTCGCTATGAAATTTATGAAAGAAACTGATGATATTTGCAGTTATAAATCTAATTGTACAGCAGGAACATAAAATGTTATATTAATGACACAAACCACCACACTAGGACTGTAATATAAAGTATTGTCCTGTTCTTGTCTTGGATCTTATGTACTCACCCTCTTGTATATAACACTGTGTCTGGGCTGCAATGTAAAGTATTGTCCTGTTCTTGTCTTGGATCTTATGTACTCACACTCTAGTATATAACACTGTGTCTGGGCTGCAATATAAAGTATTGTCCTGTTCTTGTCTTGGATCTTATGTACTCACCCTCTTGTATATAACACTGTGTTTGGACTGTAATATAAAGTATTGTCCTGTTCTTGTCTTGGATCTTATGTACTCACACTCTAGTATATAACACTGTGTTTGCACTGCAATATAAAGTATTGTCCTGTTCTTGTCTTGGATCTTATGTACTCACACTCTAGTATATAACATCGTGTTTGGACTGCAATATAAAGTATTGTCCTGTTCTTGTCTTGGATCTTATGTGCTCACTCTCTTGTATATAACACTGTGTTTGGACTGTAATATAAAGTATTGTCCTGTTCTTGTCTTGGATCTTATGTACTCACTCTCTTGTATATAACATCGTGTTTGGACTGCAATATAAAGTATTGTCCTGTTCTTGTCTTGGATCTTATGTACTCACACTCTAGTATATAACATCGTGTTTGGACTGCAATATAAAGTATTGTCCTGTTCTTGTCTTGGATCTTATGTACTCACTCTCTTGTATATAACATCGTGTTTGGACTGCAATATAAATTATTGTCCTGTTCTTGTCTTGGATCTTATGTACTCACTCTCTTGTATATAACACTGTGTTTGGACTGCAATATAAAGTATTGTCCTGTTCTTGTCTTACACCTGGTGTAGTCACCCTCCCGACTCAATTCCCATTCAAAGCACGTGGTGCCTCCCCTATGATTGTTGCAACAACGCAAGGTTGTCATGGCGACAGTTTGTTTACATTCCACTCCCCACTACACATAACAGCGTAAGACTATTGGAGGCTCTAATTTAAGTTGACCATTCATTCTGAAATTTCGGGAACAGGCCTAGAAATAAGTAAATGTCCCAGTCTGATTTAGTCCATATCCTACATAATTCTATCCAGTCCACCTCATTACACCCTATCCCTATCTTGAGCTAGTTCTATCAATCCACCTTATTACATCCTATCCCTATCTTGAGCTAGCTCTATCCAGTCCACCTGATTACACCCTATCCTTATGTTGAGCTAGTTCTATCCAGTCCACCTCATTACACCCTATCCCTATGTTGAGATAGTTCTATCCAGTCCACCTCATTAGACCCTATCTCTTTCAGGTCCATTCTAATGTTATCCTCCCATCTGCGTCTAGGTCTTTCCATTGGGTTTGTCGGTCAATACCCAGAACGTGTTTCTAGATTCTTCCATTCGCGTTGTATGTCCTACCCACCGTAGCTTGCTGGATTTGATTACCCCAATAATGCTATTGATGACTACAGGGCAAATAGCTCATAATTATGTAAGCTCCTCCACTCTTCATTACCTTCATCACTTTTTGAACCAAATGTGTATCTAAGTACTTTGTTTTAATACCTACACTATTATTGATTCACCCTTAGCTGAGAACTGATGTTAACAAAGCCACGTGGAAGTCTATGCTCTGATTTGATACTGAACGGACTTCAATGGTATCCTTTCACTAAATAGTTCCTTCCTTTGTTTTGTATTAAACTTGTTTTAAAATAACATTAGAAAATTATAATAACTAACATTTTCCCTTCATTTGATTTAGAAATGATACTTTAAGGTTTGCAAGCGCTATTCGAATTCCAACAAACTCCTGACTCAGCGTTGAAGGACCCCATGGTACAGTCTTTATCACATGTTAACGTCAAGTCAGCAACGGTCAGTCGACAGTTCATCTCAGTAGCGTTTAGTGATGGCTGTGAGTGTTGAGTCAAGCAAGTGCTTCCCGTCTATTTATGGCGTTTGCTGAGTCTGGCCCGAGTTTGGTTAAATATAAGTGACAGGAAATTTAAAAGCATTAAAAACTACAGAAATTCGTAGTGACCTATTTTGTTATGATAATGACTATACATGGTTGCTCCCGTTAAAAATAGTGCATTCGTGTTTCACCAATCATGTAGGTCCTTCGCGTAGTGATATGGGGATGTTTGTTTTCTTCCGGTCTCAGGTTAGGATGAACCAATAATAGACCCAATTTATTGACATTTTCCAATGGCAATAATATAAAAACACGACAATAAGGTGTATAATGTATTAATTTATATATATATAGCTAAACTCTTATTTTTCATAGGAAGCCCACTCTATACTACCAACATTGATGGAAAGTCACTAAAATTTGGGATTCTAGAAATATGTCTCATTTGATTTATTAATAGTATAAAGTTCATCTAAAAAGTTATCAAAAGCTTCAAAGAATATTTTCTAATAGATTATTGTTTAGTTTCTCTTGGCATCATTAATTAAACGGGCCAAGAATGTAAATATAATTTTAATATTATCTTCCCGCCATTGTGGCAACATGAGTTTAAAGTTTTCATATAACGGGCTTCCTATGAAAATCAGACTGTACGGTACCTTCTCCGGCTCAACTAAATAGACTGTTCCCAGAAGATGCCATGACAATAAAATGGTGGCTGCTTTACTCTTAACACCCACTCTTAACTAGTTTCAGTTCAATGACTAGTCTGTCATGGCTCTTACCTCATATCATTGGGCCTTGTTTCTACGCCTCTATGGAGAGATATACTGTGTACGCCTTGTATTAAGATTTGAACACAATTAGCTAGCGTGTTTTTAGTAGTCAATCGCATCGTATTTGCAGACAAGACTATACGAGACTGATGCCTTAGTGTGGTTCCTTGTAAGGGTATCAGGACTGTTGTTTAACATGGAGACACCCGGCTCGGTGGCGTAGTTAGCTAACGCGATAGTTTCGAGTTGAGCTAGACTGCCGAGGACGGAGAGATCGAGGTTCGAATCTTAGTCGGATGAACTGGGGGTGGTTTTCCTTAAAATGTTTTTTCCACTCTACCTCCACGAAAATATGGGTTCACTTCCTCTAAATGCAACCTTTCCTTATCCTAGCTCATTAGCATAATTAGTACATAAGAGTATAACCCGAACCGATAGTAAGACAAGGTAAGCTACTAAATAAAAAAATAAAAAACATGGAAAAAATAAGTTTAAACATAACATATATTTTAATAGTTTTAATTATTATATTTGACATCATGGCAGCCTCTTCAGTGGTAGAATGGTCTAAGGCGTCGCTCACGTAATAGACTGGAATGCCGATGGCGGGGAGATCAAGCATGGTTCGAATCCTAGTTGGGTGTATTTTCATAAATGGTTTTTCATTTTCCCTCCACGCAAATTCGGATGCACTTTCTCTAAATTCGACCTTATTCATGCCTAACAAATCAGCGTAATTAATACATATGCGCGCAACCTAAACGATTACGAGACATGCCGAAATAAAAATCAGGGTTATTAACGGCTGAGTCTAAGGGATAGGGATGAGACAGTTTTTAGAATTTATATCCGCAGTAGAGGGTGGAGGGGTAGTAGGAAAACCAGAGGGATGAATCAAATTTAGGTAAAATACCAGCCCGATTGCACACGACCAATATTCTAACCTTGGCCGATCCATCACTGGAAATCCACTCCATGGAGAGACTGACTCTTTCAACTATTTGACCACCGATGAGGGTATTTCACATTTCTTATCCCCTATCAAGCGGTTCCCAACGTGGGGTACGTGCCAGAAAGTTTAGGGGTACGCGAAAATATTTTCTAATAATGATGGAAAGAGCTACATTTGCCAGCAGTGTAAGACAGAAGTGATGAAATTAATCCAACAATATGGTGAGGGGCGGTTTAGGTTTTATTCTATATTTTAACTTGAGAAAATGATTTCAATTTCAAACATAAAATAGTTTTATAATTATTAATAAATAAATAAATTAATTAAATGTGTTAGTTTTTATTGTATTTTTTGCTTTTAGAATGTAAAATTTTATTTCAGCATTATTATTAGGACTATACATTGTTTTTTAATCCCATTTTTTGGACCATTTAATTTCAGTTGCAATAAATAAATTAGATAAAACTACTACTGTAGTAATTAAACATTTTGCTAAGATTAAGGGCACAATTTATGGAAATGAGCTATCAAGGAGTACGCAAGTGTAAAAAAGGTTGGAAACCACTGCTCTATACCAAAGGTAGATCCCACCCCCTCTTTTTTTTTGTCCCGTTGTACAATCCATCTCTCTCAACATTGGCCGATATGATCGATACGTCGACCCCACCAAGTGATCGACGATTCACAGGAAATTCGGCCAAGAGCAAAAGAGAAGCGCCTCCTGCCCCTGTATGTATATTATCCTACTCACGTGGAGCACAATGAAGTCAGGGATACAATAGAAGGACCCAAGGGTAAAATTACGCAACTACCAAGAAAACTTTGTTTCGTAAAAAAAACACTCATCAGATGTTCTTATAATATTTCCGGGAATATATATTCCACCACGTCTTGGTATCTGTTCAGGTTATACGCATATATTAATTATGCTAATGGAGTATTAGCTAGGAAGCTAGAATTTTAGAAGAGATGTATCCGCATTTGCGTGGTGGGAGAATGTGATACCGTAAAGGAGATATCCCGATGGGTCGGTTTTATTAGGGCTGCTGCAATATAGTCAATTCTAAATTATGTGTCGATTACATTTTAACCAAAAGTTCCAGTGAGTAGGTCTGAGGCTTCCCAGAGTACATCATTTGCGAAGATATACGATGGCATTAAAAAATGTTAAAGCAGCCCGTTTATTGTTTCTTGGTGTTGTTTATAAACAATTTCTTAAACCAAACGTGAAATCATTATTTTGTTAAGTGAAACCCGCCTCGGTGGCGTAGTTGGCTAACGCGCTAGTCGTGTTGAGCTCGACTGCCGAGGACGGGGAGATCGAGGTTCGAATCTCGGTCGGGTGAACTGGGGGTGGTTTTTCCCTAAATAGTTTTCCACTATACCTCCACGCAAATGCGGGTTCACTTCCTCTAAATTCAACCTTCCTAATTCCTAATCCATTAGCGTAATTAGTACTTAAGCGTATAACCCGAACGTGTAGTAATACGCGGTGCTAAATAATAATAATAATGTTAAGTGAATATTGACTGTTACTAGCTTTGTGACTGAGGCGAACGGTGGAAGTAGAGAGGATCTAATGAATATAGGACAGCAGGGAGAGTTGTTCTATAGGTGTGTAAGAGACCTGCTATGGACAAGAGAATTAAGTGACCTTGAAGCGTAAGGAAATTCTGTATTGGACATACTTTATAACCATTGTCAAATATTCAGCAGAAACATTGACATTTAATGTAAGAGAGACTAGGAAAGTGGAGGTTATGGCAATTAAGTTTGTGAGGAGAATGTTAGCTGAAACAAGTTCTTTACAATGATGCACCCACGCAGTGGATAAAAATATTTTATTCAGTTAAATATTTCTAAATATGATAACATAATCATAAGATAATTTATTATATATAAAAAAAAGATAAGTATTTTCTCTTTTCCAAGTAAATACGATGCCTGTATTAAAGAGTGTGCAATATATTACATCATAGATTCCAAAACGGAGAATAAGTACTTTTAATTATGTTTAAGATTTTGTTTCGAATTGGATGAAAATATATTATTGAAAGTAATGAAATAGTATGAGAAAACTAAAGTTTAAGTTATTTTTAATGTAAAATATAACAAGTAATTAAAAAACTTAACAATTACCAGTGTTGGCAACCCAAAACCTAAACATATGATTTTTGAACTGTCATCCAGGTAAAAATCTATCATGAACAGACTCTATGAATGAATGCTAAGTGACGTCATATTTGTAATCCCTGGCCGGTAAGTCGACCCCTGCCCACAATTAGAGAATGTTATACCTTTCCCAGTTGATTTCATCGGATTCATAGCCTTTCACAGATGTACAATTTATTAAATAATGTTCTATCGAGGCTACAATCCTTTCAGAGGGGGAAAAATAAATAAAGGGTAGCTGTGGATTCACACTTTCGCCGAAAAAACAAGCGCAGAACAGAAACGGGGTCACGTGATGAGCTCTAATCCAATCACAGGATTTCCGCCACATGAAGTTCAACCAATCTCATCTTTATCCTCTCTGCCTGAGATCTTCGGCATGGGGAGACCCAATCAAATCTCAAAACCAACCTTCTCAAATCAGAGCGCATGCGCTGTAGAGCTAACTTCAAGCAGACAGCTTCGTTGACCACTGTGAGGAGATTTGAAATAACCCGTTAGTGTGAAGCGTTGAAAACATCCATAGGGAGAATGATCTAAAATATATGTTTATCTACTAGAAAATAAAATAGGTTTATAATCAGCTGCTTTAAGTTAGCGTTACAATGCATCATGGGTCAACATGCAGCGTGTGAATTACTGCGCCACTCAAACAGATTCTGCTTTCTATTTTCGGCGAACGTGTGGATCAAACGTAAGTCTTATTATTTTAGATAGCTATCATTTTCTTATTTTGTAATAATATGGTATTAAGTTGGAACTATTATCACTTCAGATATTGGCAATATTGCATTTTTTTTAATGTGGCCCTCCTTAGTATTTTAAATTTTCAATAAAACTTGTTTCAATAAAAGCTGTTTGATCCCATGCAACCATTCCATGATATAAAATACGTACTTTACCTAATTGATGAAAACTTTCGCCACCGCCCCCTCCCCCCCAAACCAAAAATGCTGTCCGCTACCAGCACGCAAACACCTGACCACGCTCGTCCGCTGTGACCACCAGTTATTTATTGTGTCCGCTACAACCTCAGTCCGCTACAACCTCAGTCCGCAACAGATACGTAACCCTCCTATCCACCTCTCAGGAGCATGCTTACCCCTTTCCCTGCAGGAAAGTAAATACGATTCCAGTTTATATTCCCCCATAAGTCATCTCTCAATATTTTTGTGTTCAACATATCGGTACAAAACAATAATTTGGGGAGCTATAGTAAGAAAATAAATAAGTCAATCTTCATTTCATTGATGTCAAAACTAATAAAAGGAGGAAACATAAAAAAATAGTTGTTTTTTAGTTGTAACTTGTGCGCATTTTAACCCCGACATCCTCAAATAACGTTTTCACATTATTGGCTCAAGTGGGACGTTGAGAAATAAGACGTTTTGCTAACTCCTTTACACAATGCGCTCAAATTGACACAAGTCGCACAGGTCCAACTTATCGCGCAAAAAGATAAATGAATCGTTAAAATCTGAATGAAAGAAATTGAAATGTATTGTGGAGGGTTAGACAACCTTTCAAGAGAGAGAGTTGATAAATTGTTTCGGCAAAGTTGACTTTAGTACAAGAGTTTATTTGTGTGGAAAAAATCTGCCTCAAATATTTTTATGTTTTTTTTAAAAAAAAAAAGAGGTAACAATGGCTTCGTTAAAAGGCAGAGAGGTTGGTGTAGTGGGTGAGTCTTTATGACTGACCCACGAGTCTAGTTAGTACCTGACTGGGTGCATTCTCAGAGCTATATCCACTTTGTGATTTCCCGTCCCATATGGTATATGCAAAAATAGCATGAAAAATATTCTTTAAACAAAGCCTATTGGGGTGGGGGGGGCTGGAATTGGGGGCAGGGGGTGGGTGTAATTGAAGGTGCGGGAAGTTAAAAAAAAAAAGGTGATACATTTCATTGCATTCAATTTTTCTTTTCGTTTAATTAGTGAACTCGTTTTGAAAAATGAATAATTTATGACAATATTTTTTTTAAATTCACTGTACTCTATTAACCGTTCGGGTTACTCGCATACCTTAATTGAGATAGTAGGATAGGGGGGGATTTCTTTTTTGTAGCACCGCGTCTTACTACCTGTTCGGTTTATACCCATATGTACTTATTACTCTAATGATTTAGGGATGATAAAGCTTGAAGTTAGAAGAAGTGTACCCGCATTAATATGGAGGGAGAGTAGAAACCCATTTAGTAAAAACCACCCCCAGTACAACCGAACGGGATCCTAACCGCTATCTCCCTGTCATCGGCAGTATAGTGTATCGCTAGAGCGACGCCTTAAACCATGTGGCCACCGAAGTAGGTAGGTAGAATTTTAGTGGAAATATACCCGCGTTTGCGTGAGTGGTTAATGGGCAACAATTTATTAAAAACCACCCTTAGTGAACCCAACAGGGATTCGAGCCCTGATCTCCCAGTCATCTGCAACCCAGTCCAACACGGGGGTGACGCGTTAGACCATAAGACGGCTGATGCAGGTAGTTTATTTAATTAAACTGCACCTTGGATGCATCGGAATGTGAATATAGAATTGAAGAGTAGACGAAATATAATCATAATAAGTATCCCAATATTATATTAATAAAAAAACTCAAAAGTATAGTAAAATCCATGTTATAAAGTTAGTGTGGTAACAAAATTGTGTTTACATAAATAATGTTCTGCTTTGGTAATCACGCGTATTAAATGTCAATCTCATCTAGACTGGTTTGATGGTGATTAGGAGGTTGGGGTTCAAATCTCGGCTAGATGTGATGAAGGAGTTTAAAAAAAAATAGTTTACACCTCTCTCCCTTCACGTGAATGCGTGGACATTTTTTAAGTCCACCCTTCTCATACCAACCCCAGTAGCCTAATTCAATTCGTATAACCTGTGTATGTGCTAGGACGTGGTGGAAAAGAAAAACTAGCTAACGCTTAAGTTAATGATATTATGTTTCTTAAGTTAATTCACCAAATATATCATGGATTAGGTTTTAAAAATAGCTTTGTATAGTTCACTAGTTCATGTACAGATTATAATTTTAGTTGTTTTTTTAACAATCTTAAGAATTATGTAGCATACGACGATATAAGTATTTTTATTTTATGTTCTTTGCATACAAAATTAATAAAACACAATTTTTCCAGAATTCCAACTTTTACTCTATATAAAAAAAACACTCAACAGAAAACAAGAATATTTGTAGACTCTAAAAATATTAGCCATTTTAATAATTTCATAGTTTCGCAAACGCTTTATTTAGTTAGAATGTACTGTATTTCTTATAAATGTTAATATTCCTTTATTAGCAATGATAGACATTAAAAATAATTGTTTAGATTACTCAAAACATTTTGGAATATAAGAAAAAGATAACCAAATTTGGTCAAACATGTTTTTTGGAAAAACATTATTATAATTCAAAAATTTCCACGTACTTTTTCAGGGTATGATAAAGCATAGTAATTAAATCACGGATGCCCAAAGTTTCGATTTAAAAAATCTATTTCAGTGCTTATATTACATTCCTTAAGGATATAATCAATATAAAATTACTATATTACTTCTGCAAGCATATTAACCAGTTCAAAGGTGTTGAATTTTAAAAGGTTTTAACAGTAGAGTAAAGATGGTGTAAAACACATACTAAAAAGAAATGAAATAATAAATCATATTTAAACATAAAACATTAATAGCATTTAAATTAATTGTGAATTAAGACTTTAACAATAAATACAATAAACATAAAATAGGTTGTAAAAATATAAAGGTATATATTATGTTTATTGACAAAATTTCAAATCAAGACCAATTTGAACACTAATGATATACCATTCAAACTTTTATTATTTTGTGAAGCTGTAATTTGTTCGATCTTCTCTCTCATTATAATTATTTCTCTAACCTATTTTACAAAATTTATAATAATATTTAAGGCGTAAAACCCGAATGGGTTTTAAGACGCGGTGCTAAAAAAATATAAATATATTTAAGTTAAGCGCTAAAAGACAGTACAAAGATCGAGTTGGACTTTGAAAAAAATGCTCAAACACATAAAAGTGGCGTGAGCTTACATAAATAAAATGTTGAAAGTGAAAAGCAGTGTTTCAAAATTGAATAAAAAATAAGCTAAAATCTCGAAAACTAGCTAGTTTGAACCGATTTGAGACAAGCTTGGTACACGCATATAGCTCCTTTTGCACGGGCATTAATATTATTTTCTTGCGGCCTTTATTAATCCGAGAAAAGTGTGTGTCAAAATTAAAAGAGCAAAAAGCATAGAGACCAACTATTTCAACCGATTTTATTCAAACTCGGGATACACTAGTTTCATACATAATTAATAGACGATAATTATATTAATGTGACCCCTATTAACTGGCATCAGGGTGCATATAATATTTAATAAATTATTCGTTATCACATAATAAAGTTAAACTTACCTGAGACAGTAAAACATCAACTTGTTTATTGTTGGACTGTTGTGTTTCTAAGCACTTTCTTATCTTGAAGAAATTGTTACTATCGCTGATAACGACTTTCTCACAGCACAGTCATAATATTCACAATATCCGCAAATACTTAGAAAATCCGTAATTTTATTTGACACATCCATTTTCATTTATTAAAAAAATAAGAAAGTACAGAACGTCAGATTAAACATAAACTGAGAGAAATGTTAATGACACACCACAAAGGTAATATTATATTATATACTTTAAAATTATAAATAGTGAATGTATAAACACTGATGATAAAACTGAGCGATACAGAACGTTGCGTGTATAGTTTCAGAAATGTTGTTCCAATGTGTCGAGGGACTAGGTGATCATTAAACAATGGTTTTACTTGTTGAGTGGATAGGAGTAAGAAATGGAGGGACTAAGGGCTCTAGTTTGTATCCAGGCTAGAGCAGTTAAACCAGAGAACACGTTTGAATGACGGTGTCTACGAAAAATATCTAGAGCACTTCTGAAACCTATAGTTCCAGGCTAGAGCAGTTAAACCAAAGCATGCATGTGGGTGACGGCGGCCACGGACGATTTCTAGAGTGCGACTGATGCCTCTAGTTTGTATCCAGGCTAGAGCGATTGAACCAGAGAACACCTGTGACTAACGGCGTCCACAGACGATGTCTAGAGTGCGGCTGATGCCTCTAGTTTGTATCCAGGCTAGAGCGATTAAACCAGAGAACACCTGTGACTAACAGCGTCCACAGACGATGTCTAGAGTGCGATTGAAGCCTCTAGTTTTTATCCAGGCTAGAGCGATTTAACCCGAGAGCGCGTGTGAATGATGGCATCCACGGACGATGTCTAGAGTGCGACTGACGAGGCGTCTCTTCCAGTTGGCCCTACTGGGCGCCGTCGGTAGTGGACGCGTGGTTGAAAGGAGGGGATTGTTTCGCCACCGAGAGGGTCCAACTAGCTTGGGATCGATACACCGTCACCCCCTGACAAGTCGATATTTATCGTGCCTATACGATACCTAACAACCGGACACACTTTGTTGACCTGCTTCGACCTAACCTCGACTGAGATTGGAGCCCAACAGCTCAGTTGGTAGACTGACAACTTGTTCCTGGGTTAATATCATTGGCTTGGCGTATTGTTTCCATAATAACATTGAGCTCAACCCTCTCCGGTGGTCGAATGAGTCGTCAATCTCGCAATAAATGGGGCTATCGATGATAGGGAGATCGAGGTTCGAATCAATGTCGGGTGTACTGGGAGTTATTTTTCTTAAATGGTTTTTCCACTCTCCCTAAAGTTACATTCTGGTACACTTCATTTAAATTCAACCTTAATCATCTTTAACAAACTAGCGTAATTAGTACACAATCGTATGACCCGAACGGGTAGTAAGCCGAAGTGAAGAAAACAATAATGTTAAAATTCTCTCGCTTGGAAATTTTCCTACTTTGGATGAAATTAGATTATAGGCTCGAGCATTTTCTTTGTATGCGAGTCTTTTTTAAATTTTGAATTATTTGACTGATTTCAACTTTGCTCACATACAGCCTCTCATCAGGACACACCTGGTTAACAGATCTTAGCTGGTAAGTGATGTTCAAAGTTTAAAAAAATTAACCATGGAAGCCTATAGGTCTAAAAAAAAGTAATATCAAACGTGGTAAAGTGGGAATGCGTGGATCGTGTTCGATACTCAACAGTGTTTGACTCCCAGTCGGTGCACGATAGTTAAGGATTATGGATTAATTACGGAGTTGTTTTTTGATCTACATATACAGTTCATTGCCTAACCCTAAAGGGAACGGCGTGATTATGCAATGTAATGTAATGTAATGTAATGTGATGCGATGCGATGCGATGTGATGTGATGTGATGTAATGTAATGTATTTTTTAGCACCTCGTCTTACTACCCGTTCGGGTTATACGCTTATGTAATAATTACGCTGATGGTTTTAGAGATTAGGAATATATAATTTATAGAAAGTGTACCCACATTTGCGTGGAGGGAGAGTTGAAAACCAATTTGGAAAACACCTAATGGGGTTCGAACCCTGATATTCTCGTCATAGGCAGTCCAATAAATTGCGAGAGTGACACCTCAGACCATTAAACCGACGATGTGTAAGCTTACAAGTAGTTTAGTAGACACATTTTTACGAGCTAGAACATTTAACAATATTTCCGTTCGTACTAGAGATATTATTATATCCTCAAACGACAATACCTAAACTTGTGAATCACTAGTGAAAAGTGAAAATAAAGTTAAATATTATCATCTTCATAAAAAAAATAATTAGCTATTGAACTATTGAAAATATAAAAATCACAAAGACATTTTACTTTATCATGACACATAATATGACAATTATAAAATAAATATCTGTTTTATTGTGGTGAAGCGGTTGATTTCAAATTCTAATTAAATCGACAAAATCCTTTTTAATTTAAATTTGTCTTTATAGAAGGATAACATGTGCGTATAATATTACACCCCCTCCTCCCCCCCCATCCTGTCGACTGCTGCCAGGAGACACTTAGGGTGTGTTCAAAGCAAGACAATAAGCAAGAAATCAAAAGATTGGACGTTTTACGAAACCCCTCTATTAGGGATGTGCGAAGCTTCGAAACTTCGACTTGGCTTCGAAACAAAAATCAGCTTCGACTTTGCTTCGAAACAAATTCCGGCTTCGAAGCTTCACCAATAAAAATATTGTAATCTAGAATACTCCATTTATGTTCAATTATCGCCATTCTGAACGGTTTTGTACGTTACAAATTAATATTCATATGGAAAAAATCTTAAGTACATTAATTATTGCATTTTGTGATAATAGCTTGATTTGTCAGATTGAAACAAAATATTACAAACGATTTTTCAGTAAAACATTTTCCAAGTAATTTTAGTGCATGAAGTAATATAAATAACCATAATATAATACTTTTTCAAACATAAAACAAAGTTATAAAAGAAAATATTCGAGCTTCGATTCTAACTTTGAGAAAATTTCATATATTCGACTCGAGTTCGCTTCGAATTTAAAAAGTTGACTTCGCACACCAGTGCCCTATATATTACTAAACTTTGACATACTTGATGTTACCATCTAATGTTATAAATATTTCATTGTGTACAACTCAGATGATTGTCTAGTTATACTGAATTTCAGACCCATACATTAATTAGTTTACCTTAACAATGGTACACAAAAACCATTAAACAGATAGTGTGACCTTTTACAAGTCGTAAAAACTGTAATGATTTGAAATCATTCCATCACTATTTGTAGCTTATAACTATACAATACACGTGTTAAAATTATACAAAAATATTTTTAATACCGCTCGACCTCAAGTCATTTTCAAGGTATATAATCATGTATGCCAAAAAATTAATAAAAAATGCACAGATTATTTCAGTTCCAAAAGAAAATCTACGTATTTCCTACTAAATTATTATTTCTACAAACATTATTTAAACAAAGTGATAATACATTTATTTATTAGCCACACTGGTATGCACACAGACAAGGCGTCAGTCTCATATTTTCTAACTCAACGCAGTATCGGGAGGTTAGAGTTCGAATCCTGGAAGAGTGTACTGAAGTGATTTTAACTTAATGGTTTCCTATTCTCCCGCCACACAAATACGAGTACACTTCTTCTAAACTCTACCTCCCTGATCATAAATGTAAATAAATGTATATCCCGGAAAAGTTGTTTGACGCGACACAGAAAAAAATATATTCCCAAATAGAAATGAAACATAGAGAAAACACAGTCTTATTTTCTTAGGAAAAGCCGTTTAGAAAATAAAATAAATATACGGTGCCCCACACAGACTTTCTTTTATCTCAATAAACAGACATTTACTAAGAAATCATAGGATTTGTGAGACGAGATCATATACACTGTTGCAGAAACACCCCCTCCAAAGAACATAAATGAAATAAAATACACTTTTACAGAAACAATTAGAAAAGAAAAACATCTTTGTCAATTTCAATTGTCAATGAGCTCCACAAATATATATTTGCTTTCTGCTT
Source organism: Timema genevievae (assembly GCA_902155825.1). Lineage (NCBI taxonomy): Eukaryota > Metazoa > Arthropoda > Insecta > Phasmatodea > Timematidae > Timema > Timema genevievae. The sequence goes on along the minus strand of CABFWO010001485.1, from coordinate 22,831 downwards.
GTTTAAACTGCCCTTAAATTCATTTTCATGGGAAAATGATAGCTGCCATTTTGTTTGTGATCCTAAATAAATACCTGGATTCAATATTTAATCAAAATCTTTAGAGAAGATTTGGAGAAAATAGATTTTTTTCTAATTTTATCTTTCATTAAACTACCCTTAATTTTAAGGCTAGGCATCTAATTCCTAAAACAACCTCGGGGAAATCCTATGAAAACCTTAGATACCAAGTTTTAACCTGATCGGTAAAAAATATGATTCAAGCTCTAGGCTGAAATACACGTAAACACAGGCGGCATCGCGAAAATAACTTTTTCTGTTTCACCTGGTCATGAACCGTCGACATTTATCAAAATCTCGAGCTATGTTTTATTTATTTTACGCTCACCATACGTCTCTTTTAGAGGGGTCGAGAGAGAGTAAATAAAACATATTTTTGCGCTCAAAATTGATAACATTTCACAATTCTGTTGGTATTGATAAGATATATTCCAACGGCTTCAGATCACTTGAGTTGACGTATGAACACGTGAAAGTATATAAAGTAAATCTTGTTGTTGTACAGATAAGGATAAAAGACCCTTCATATAAAATTTTGACTGTAAATTTATTTTCAACAATGCTATCATTTCAAGTCGCTAGTATGCATGCTGTTAATTAATTACCTCATGATCAATCCGATTTCAATTTAACTGGACCTACATATTTGTACGTGGTAATAAAACGTTGGTTTGACATTATTTGTTGGAACATTTGTATTGTATCATTTGTGATTCTACCTTTTACAGATTAATGCAATTTTTTTTTAATCTTTAAGCATTTGTTTGGAAAAAAATGTTGTTGTTAATAATTCAAGTAAGGTTATTTTAATTACCAAGAAATTTTGTTCATATTAATAAGAAATAGACCCGCTTCGGTGGCCGCGTGGTCTAACGCACTACTGTCGTGTAGGACTAAACTGCCGAAGACGGTGAGGTCGGGGTTCGATCCCAGTCGGGTACACTGAGAGTGGTTTTCTCTAAATGCTTTTCTACTTTCCTTTCACGCAAATGCGGGTTCATTTACTCTAAATTAAGCCTTCCTAATTCTTAACCCATTAATGTAATTAGTAAATAGGCGTAAAACCCAAACGGGTAGTAACACGTGGTGCTAAGAAAAAATAAAGAAAATGTAGAAATAACATATATGAAGACATTTAGGCCTAATAGGCCTAGTTTATTTATTCTCTACAGAAGAACCTTGTCTTACCATAGGTTGTCATGAGATCAACAGCTGTCACTTTTTATGACAGTATTAATATCTACGAAAATATAATTAGTAATATAATAAAATATTATCCATATTGTGTGACACCTTAGCTCAGTCGTTATCATGTCAGTCTATTGAGCTAAGGATCGAATTCCGTATTGGCCAAAAAAATTATTGTTGATGAAATGTATCTTTCTCCTTTCACAGTGACGAATTAACGGTCGGGGTTTGGTTGTTGTGGCTGTTCAATATATAAGCTAGTTTATAATTCGTGTGTTGATATAATTAGTCTGTTCAGAAATTAATTACTGTTAATCAATTACTATTTCCAGCCTATGACCTGGGTCATTTTTTTTATTCAAGCCATTTTCCACTGCCGGCTTGCTAGGCCTTATAATCCAACTTAAGACTAGGACAGGCACAACATCCAGTCCCCGGTCGTTAATTTATCACTGTGAAAGGGTTAACCCACATTTCACCAATGATAAGTTTTCCGGCCATGCCGGGAATCGAACTCGGAACCCTTAGCTCAGTAGATAAACACGCTACCGGCTGAGCTAAGGTGTCGTATCGGTTCATGAAGTGCAAGTTAAATACTTCAAATACATTTTTTTAAATATCAGTCATGGGCAGTGGGTAATTTAACCAGGAATTTTTCTCTTCATTTAAAAAGGCTTTAGTCAAAATTACACATTACAGATATTAAAAAACTGTTGAGATTACAATATGTTGAAAATTGTATCAATGTAACCAATACAGCAATATTTTATTCATTTTGGCCAAAAAAGGTTTTTTTCATAAAAAAAACAGCAAAAAAAGTGTCATAAATGGCAATACTTTCCATCCCACCTTAAAAGCAATCCAATCCAATCCAATAGCTCATTGAATTGTTGTGAGCCAGCCTTGTTAGTAAAGTGGTGGACATTGTCAGTGTAACTTGGTGGAGTGATCGAATTATATTAAATTAGTTTCGTTTAATATTGTCCAAGCTTTCTCGACTCTGTCGAGAAGATTAATCGGCGGTTTGCTAATGTATTTACGAACGTGACCACAAACCCCAACACATTCGAAACACAAATGAAAACAAAATACGTTGACGTAGAATATTTAGTGCTTTGGCGTTACTAGAAGACGATTTCCCGATTCAAGATGGCCGTTTTGGAACGATTCAAAAATCATAACTATGAAAACGTAAGCTTCTTTATGAAATAATTAATCAATTAAACACTACTACCGTGACAAATTTTCAAATTGACAATTGAATATTACAAATTTAATAATTGTAATTTAATATATTAAAGGAGAAACATGGATTAAAATTTATCGAATTAGCAGTTTGCTTTTTGTTTTGTTTTTCAAGTTTCCAAATGTAATTAAAATTTATTATCTATTGAGGCGTTAATAGTCTATAAACATTTATGTTCTTCTTACATAAATCAGCAATAAATTACTACTGCTCTAGATTTACAGCTGACTTCCTGACACTTAATATATCACGAGTATAGGCAGCATCGACTTAAGTTTTATGTGTACAACTTAAAAGATCTACCAAGAATAAAACCGCTATTTTATGTTAGTTATTTTGTAAAAGCTATATGTGTAAATCTTTTTAAAAACAATTTATCTTTATTACGAGTGTAAAAGTGCAATTTTTTATACAGAAATGATTTTGAATCCTAACCGTTAATATTTGTTATTTATCTTTTGCGTAAACCTAGTGTGAAAATATTTGTTCTAACCTTCAACGAGGTTTTACACATTTGACATTTTCTGAGTGTTTTAACGGTAAATCATCATAACACCTAGTAAATCTAATTTAGTAACTCGAGGAACCTGACGATACTTGATATAAATTGTTATATTTATATCATATCACATTGCATTCTATTTTTAAACTCCTTTTTGCGAAGATGAACAACTTAACATATTTTTTTAAGTTCCACTCTGACTAGAAACTAATTGAACTGTTCGATGATTATTTGTGGAGTCGGTTTGTGCGTTTTAAACATCAAGTAAGTACAAAGCATTGTGAGATTACTGTAGCGTTCTAATTATGTGCTGATCACACAGCTAATTCAAATATATATTGTAAAACGACACCTGGATACGATAAAGAGTCTAGTGGCCTTTACTAAAACTAGTTTCATTTTATCCATACGTCAAGTAATGTGATTTGAAACTGTCAATTTTGATAGAAATTATAAATACATGTAAAATAACACTAATAATATAGTAAACTGCTATCAGTTTTGACCGCAAATAAATAGGCCTGTATTTTCTAAGGGGTTCTTCCTGCCAGAATCGTACTATAATTATTTCTCCTGCTGAAATCAAATTTTACAATAACTTAATTCCTGTCTCTCATCTCAGAGTTAGTAGTGTAAAGAACCACACCACCCCTAACGATAACAGCTTAGCCGCACTTGTCAGTACGCATAACCAGGCGTCAATCAAGGGCACCCATGTAGTTTTGTCAAATGGGGGGGGGTTGGTTGGAGTCCCATTTGCTAAGGGTATAATGGGAATCTAACCCGAGACCCTTGGCTTAGTGGACAAACATGCCTGAGCTAAAGTGTCATATTAGCTATCACTAATATAGTATTATATTATTGTTTGAGGTATTTACCGTGCAATTTCTGATTTGACATCTGCACACGATTTAAAAACTAACTTAAATCTAGAACAGACGCTACACCCATTCCCCGCCCGTTAATTTATCAGTGTGAAAGACAAGGGCGTTGTAGGGTTTTAAAATTGGAGGCGGATTGGAGTTCCATCAACCGGGGGAGTGGCACCCCACCCTCCCCTTCCTAGAGATAAAATTTCAAGAAGTTAACCTTGTGGGAGGGAATTTTAGAGGGTCTGAACATAATTCCGAGCTAATTACATGAGTTTCAAGAGTCACTTTTCGCAACAACAACAAAAAAGTTTCTGGAAAATTAACAAAAAATTAGTTGTAGCTAACCCTATTGTAAATTTTTAAAATATTTTTCATGAGTTTATTGAACAAATCAAAATTATAATAAAATTGTTGAAATGGTAATGGAAGGAAATCTACATTTTATAATTTTTATTTCTGTTAATTCGGATATTGATGATTCAAAGTTGTTAGTAGCAAATTGCAACCAAGTCCCAAATACACAATTATATTTGTTCATAAAAATTTACAAAAAAAAGAGTAAATATTGCAGAGGGGCTCCTGCCTTCCTTATCGCCCATTTATGGGCGCCCATGGCGTCAGTATTAGTCTGATTTACCAGTGATGGAAAGGTTGGGACTTGATTTCTAGACGGGTGTTTTTTTTTAATTGTTTCCCACTATCCCTCAACGTAAATTCTGGTGTATTTTCCCAAAATGGTATCTTCCTAATACCAACTTCATTGGCGTAAACATACGGACAGCCTAAACGGGTAGTAAGATGAGGTGAACATTAAAAATTATCTTATTAAAAAAGAAAAATCACCTTACAATATTTACATTACAACAGTGTAATAGCGTATAACCCAAACGGGTAGTAAAACGTGGTGCTAAAAAAAGGATAATATTTTATACCGCGTCTTACTACCCGACCGAGCTGTCCGCATTTAATTACACTGTCAGGGTAGGGTTGAGGAGTGTATAGATTAAAGTATTTGAACCCGCGTTTGCGTGTAGGGAAAGTAGTGAACTATTTACGATTAAAAAAATTCATTACTCCAGGTAAGTCTTCGAACCCTGACTAACCCCTCATTAACGACAAACTTGAAAAATAAAACTACTATACTACCCCCCTTGACGTATTCAGCAGAACTTTCAGCCAAAGATAGGGAAGAAAAAGGGGGCAGCGTTCTTGACCACATTCAAATTTTCATAATAAGAGTCTTTTAGAAAATACAAAAATATTTTTGTGATAAAAATTGATAAAAATTTTACTGTAATATTAGTGTTTTTATACAGATATTGATAATATCTATCAAAAGTGACATCTTTAAATCACATGACTTGACGTATGAATACGTGAAAGTAAATATTGTAGCTTTTCTAGTTGTCAGATAAGGTTCTTCCTGTAAAAATTGGATTGTACTGAAGGACTTTGTCTAATATATGATAGATCTGATAAGTGCTATCTAAAAGGGTAAGTTTCACTGGTGCTATATAAACTTACAAGAAGCTAATAGACACTTGAAGCGAAGACCCTGAGTCACCTCAATATTTGGGTTATTCTCAGTCCACTTATCCCTCATGAATATCTACCGGATCTAGGTCAGTTCTACCAACCTCTAGGACATAAACCGGACAACTAACAGCACTGGAAGCGCTGAAACATGAGCAGTCCTTTGAACCGGGAGGTTTGGGGCTCGAGTCTGGGTGCAACGAGGGTGGTTATCTATCATACTTCAAGAAGAATGGTGGTGCATTTACCTATTAGTTAGATTTCTCCTCCTAACCCCCGGTAAACTAAGTCGTTAATAACCTATAAACAACTTGGATGGTCGAATGATTTAAAAGGCGTTTCTATTTTTTATTTTAGCACCGCGTCTTACTACCCGTCCGGGTTATACGCTAAAAGGCGTTACTCTCGCAATAAACTTTACTGCCCGGGGTTCGAATCCCGGTTGGGTCTACTTAGGATGGTTTTCCCTAAATGGGTTCCCACTCTACTTTCACGAAAATGCGGGTATATTACCTCTAATGCCTCCTTCCTCATCCCTACCCCATTAGAATAATTATTATATATTACGTTTAACCTTAACAGGTAGTAAGACGTGGGGATAAAAAAAATACATGCGGATAGTATGGACAGTTTGTAAGAGGAGGAGTAGCTAGAAATAACTATTTATAAATTATTAGTGAGAATCTGGATGGAATATTTTATAGAAAAATTGGTTAAATACACAACTAGGAATAAAAACCATACAAATATTTAAGAAACAATATACTAGGCAATGGTCCGTGGGTCCAGGCTGGTCCGTCAAGCTGCGTTATAATTTTTACCTAAAAATTATTTATCATAAAATTTTGTATCATAAAATTTTGTATCTCTATCCCTTTTCCATTAGTGCAGTTGGTCGGTTTTGAACCCGGGGTTACGCTATCGTGCCGTGAGCGAGGTAGGGCAGTAATATAACATTAGAAGGGTCAGTCGACACTAGCGCCAGTGGGCCGATGGATAACTAACACCTTATTATCTGTTGACCTATATCTGGACATTATTCTTCCAATAATAAGGCTCAAACTTCACGCGAACATAAAATACCTATGGCTTTGCACATTTAAAAAACACTTACACTTTTATTTAGACATAGTTGGTGCTTATATAATATTTTTCTATAATTTTACAAATATTAACGCCCAGTAAATAATAGATCAAACACGACGGCGATATCTAGTGATGCATTTTGAACCCAATAAATAATTCGATGTCCACTGAAATTTTTTGTTGAAAAAATCCAATATGGCTTCTACAGAACAGTTTTAATGGGAAGGTCCTTCTTTATCTGACAGCCATAAAATCTATTATATCTACTGAGTGACCTGGTGGTCTAGAGGTAAGGTGTCAGACTTCTGTGTTGGGGGTCCGGGGTTCAATCCTCGGTCCCAGCACAGATTTATCTGATAGCCAAACCCTTCCTTCACCTCTGACAAGACGTATATTAATCACAACTTGTGAATGTGTGGAATGCCAGGTCTCCACCGTGGTTCGGATCCCACGTTAAACTTTAGGTCCTCCATTTCATCTCACAATCACCCTACCATTGCATATTAGCGTAAATGCGTATAAACCGAACGGGTAGTAAGACTACTACTACTACTACTACTACTAATAATAATAATAATAATAATATATCTACTGTGACGTATTCATACGTCAAGTTATGTGATCTGTAACTGTCTGTTTTGACTTATACTATTAATACCTTTAAAATAACATTAATATTATAGTAAGATGTTAAAACTGTTACCGCAAATAATGTTTGTATTTTCTAAAATGCTTTTTCTATGAAAATTTGACTGTATGTTGGATGTATATTCAATTTACTAATACTTAAAGTCCAGGTTTGACTTTCGGCCGGATTCATTGGAAGTACTTTTACACAGTATAATTATCACAGCGGGGTTTTTTATTCGCCCCGCCACAAACATGCGGGTGTATTTAATCTAAAACTACCCTGGTTACTACCCTCATCGGTGGGCACGTGGGCTGAGGCGTTAACCTCCCCTGGTCTGTTGGGCCTAGAAGGGAAGGTCAGGATTTGAATCATAGGGGGATATTCCTAGAACATTTCCCACTAAGCCTCCATTCAAACGCTGAAACACTTAAACTGAATAATACCTTCTTCATCCCTAACCCATTACTGTAAACTTGCCGATAACACGGTTGGGTAAGTAAGACGTGGAACACAAAATAAAATACTATTCTCCTCATCCATACTCCTATTATTAAGTCATTAATAGCGATAGTGCTAGACGTACAAATGAAAAAAATAAAATCATATCATTCTTTTAATTTATTATTTTAAAGCGTTTTTAATATTTGATAAAACTATTATGTTAAACTAACGTGTCATGTTAGTATTTTATATTTATTACAGATTGGTTTATAAATACATTAAACTTGTAAATTAAACTCATCTACAATAGCACGGTTTAATGAATAGGCTAACCGTGGACCTAGTTCTGCCATATACAGTGTAATAACCATTATACTTGAGAGACAGGAGTGTTGACCGTACACCTAGCCTTGTTCTATCCAGTGTAATAACCTTTATACTTGAGAGACAGGAGTGTTGACCGTACACCTAGCCTTGTTCTATCCAGTGTAATAACCTTTATACTTGAGAGACAGGAGTGTTGACCGTACACCTAGCCTTGTTCTATCCAGTGTAATAACCTTTGTACTTGAGTGTCAAGAGTGTTGACCGTAAACCTAACCTTGTTATATCTAGTGTAATAACCTTTATACTTGAGTGTCAAGAGTGTTGACCGTAAACCTAACCTTGTTCTATCCAGTGTAATAACCTTTATACTTGAGAGTCAGAAGTCAGGAGTGCTAACCGTGCACCTAGTCCTGATAAATTCAGTGTATTAACCTTTACACCTACACTGCGTGTACCCCACCACTTCCTGATTTCCTGATCTGCCATATGACTACTGCGTTAAGAGGGAGGTGCTCCAATTCACTTCGCGGTTTTGAACGAGTCTTTAAATTAGGCTGCTATCCCTTTCTATTAAATATTATGACTCCCCTTCATCTGTGGTCAAATGGTCTTACACGTCTCTCGTCTTTTAAAAAAATACATATATATATATCCACCGCGTCTCTTAAGGTTCTACAAATATACATTAATTACACCAATATATATGGTTGAGGAAGGTAGAATATTCCGAGAAAATATACTCGTATTTCTGTGGAGCGAAAACTAAAAACCATTTAGGAAAAACTACCCTCAATACACCCGACTGCCATCCGAAACCCAACATCTCCGTGACCGGCAATCCAGTTTATAACGAGACTGACCTTAAACCGTGCTATCACATACGCGGATATATTTTGTTCTAAAAGATTAACCGTACGACGATTTGATTAGAGTTTAGGTCAGTGTAATTTTTAAGTTGTTCAAAGTATTTTTAGTAACCAATTTTGTGTTTTATTTTCTTAATAATTTTATTTTAAATAATTATTTTAAAGGACGTAACAGTTAAAGTTGTGTTAATTGCTGTATTTTAAACTTTACCGTAAAGGGTTACTTAATATATTTTGATATAATTTATTTCCTATTCTCTAAGCCTCGTGAATCTCCTTAAAATTAATTCTCTTTATTCTGTCTTTATATTAGGCTATGTATGTGTAGGAACAGTAAGAGGCGATGCTACCTGCTTCGGTGGACTCACGGTTTAAGGCGTTACTCTCGCAATATACTAGACTGCCGATGAGAGGGAGATCGGGGTTAAAATCCCGGTCGGGTGTACTGTAGGTGATTTTACCAAAAAAATAGTTTTCTACTCTCCCTCTATGCAAATGCGGGTACACTTCCTCGAAATTCCATCTTCGTAATCCCTAACTCATTACTTTCATTAGTGTATATAGTACAGATGCATTTAATTAGTAGATATGTATATTATAACCTGAACAGTTAGTAAAACGTGATTCTAAAAATAATAGGCCAAACTCTTTAAAAACAAACTAATGGCAAACTCCGCCTTAAGGGAATGAAGCCCCCGAAATAAAGAGTCCATGTGAGGTCAACGTCCCCCTTATAAATGACCGGTGGTCAGTATCGACCCTACAACTGGCTCGTCAATAATTTGCGTTGTGGTTCAAGACCCCCCACAAGGAAGTCCCGACTCCCCATGCATGAACTTTGCCGCACGAGATGTTAGAACATTACTCTTGAGTTAAGGTGGGAGTAGAGGAGACGTAAAAAAAAAGTCAGTGATTTTGCAATTTTTATAGCAAAACATTTTTTTGTCATAAGAAGCCAAATATTTATCCAGTAGAAACATTGAGTTCAATTTTCTTCACAGGATGACCTCAACAGATGTTGAATATCTGTCAAGGGTGCCCTAGACTTTAATTACAGCTTTTCCACTTAATTAAAAATAAATCTCATCCGAAGCCTTATACTCATGACAGATGTTCAACAACTGTTGATATCAATTTGTGAAAAAAATTATACTCTGTTTCTACTGAAGCAATATTTTATTTATTTAAACAAAAAAGTTTTGCTATAAAAAGTGCAAGAACACTGACCTTTTCTCGTGTTCTCTTCTGCCCCACCTTAAGTCACATGTAAGAAAACAATCGATTATCTCGCATTCAAACCCTGGCCATTCACAAGATATAATTTTGAGGCCTAGTTTCTGAAAATAGCAAATCATTTTTTTAAAGTGTGATCATTTCTCTACAGATATGTGTGAGAGAGCCGAATAAGGGGTCTACGGGTTCTTAGTAGGTTACGTTAGGTGTTTCACAACAAGCAACGCTGGCGTCCTTTCCCATTGGTGGACTGGTCTCTCATCACAATGTGATTAGAGGGTCGTCTCGGCGTCGCGACGCGCCTTTAGTTATGAGTAGTTTCACAACAGTCGTTTGATCCCATGGAGTGTGAGCTACTCGTGTGTGTATGATCCAATCAGCGACCCAGGTGCTTCACAACACGCGTCATTGGATGGCGTACGAGGCTCTCGCACTTGCTTTCTACGCTCTTCCATTTACCTTCACCCCCAGACAGGTCATACATTCTTACATTAATCATAGTTCCATTCTATACTCTCTCTTACAGTCTTTATACAGACCATGCTCTCACATTAAACCTATTTCCATTCTCCATCCAGTTCATGCTCTATCTCTTCAAATATATATATTAGGATTGAGGTAAAATAAATAATATACCTTAACAAAAATAAAAGTATGGATTCTTCTCTCTTTTGCACATTTATAATATGATCTTTAAATTTTACGATTGGTATCGAGGTTAAATAAAAAGTATACGTTCTTTAAATATATATATATATATTCTAAGGATTAATTTACAAATAGATGGTGACCTGGCGATCTAAGGGTAAGGTGTCGGACTTCTCTGCTGAGGGTCCAGGGTTCAATCTTCCGTCCCGACACAGATCTATCTGATTTCCAAACCTTTTCTTCACCTCTAACAAGGCGTGTATTAATCACATCTTGTGAATATGTGGAATGCCAGCCCTTCAGCGTGGTTCGGATCCCACGTTAAACTGTAGGTCCTCCATTTCCTCTCGCAATCACCCTACCATTACACATTAGCGTAAGTACGTAAAACCCGAACGGGTAGTAAGACGCGGTGCTAATAATAATAATAATCGTAATCATTCAAACAGATATTATGGGTCTAGCTTTCTCTCTTGCACACATATAGTCTTTAAATCTGTGTATGGTACAGTGTGTAAGCACATCACCAATTTAAAAACCTGTACTCGTCCAATTCGAGATATATAAGTCCTCGTTGCGAGGCGTTAAACCGACGTTTGTACACAAGATCAAAGCTTTTTCCGGGCAGGAGCATTCTCCCTTCAAGTTTGAGCTCGGCAATGTTGGGTATATTGGAAGCATCACTTTCACCTTCTTCTTGTTCTTCTTCTTGCTCCTCCTCCATCACAAGTATCGTACTTCTTGAACTCCCTCAAGCACTTGAACAGGTCGAACTCATTCTTCTCGACGCGGTCCAATGCCTCACACATCTTGTCTTGATCCAAAAGGTCCTCGGGAATTTCGACGTGCCGCACGCGCAGAATTTCAGGGCTGTCTCCATTCTTCAATTTGGAGATGGGACAGCTATAGGTGCAGATCTCTATGGACTGGCTGGGCTACCACATATCTGGCTAATGGCTTTCCAGCCAGTGGAGTGACCCGCTACACGATACGCTGTATCAGCACTCGTCCTTATATATAAAATATGTCATTCTCCCGTCACACTTTTCTACTCCCGACAAATACTCCAAGTAGTATCCCAATTGTTTGAACATCTTGAATGCGGTGAAACTCTCCACCCACACACACCTTTATATGGTCAGTGAAATTTAGGGTATAAGTCGTTTTTCCCTTCCCTAGATAATGTCGGCCGCATCGATCCATGAATTGTAATGAGTCAAACCCTAGCCTTTGACGTATTCCCCATTTCCCGCAAGTCTGATGATCTTCTATACAAGATACACATCCAGATGTGATGTATTCCCAAAATCCTTGGCGTAAAATCCTCCAGTGATAGGTTCACCTCTCATATCTTCTAGTAGAAAGGTCTTAGGATTCGTCTTGACGAATTTACATATCTTCAATAGTCAAACTGACCAGTTTGCGGTATACCTTTTTGTGAAAACTTCCTTGTGTTTACTTATAAGAACGACATCTCTGTTTTTATACTTGTTTAGTCTGCGATCGATAGCTTTAGCATGCAGATAGACGGTACGAGACTATCATCCTTAAAGTATATTGGTCTCATCTTGATAGCCGAGTTTACTGTTTGATTATAGGGCCTACTTGTCGAATACAAAATAGATCATATCGAGCCATCGATGCAATCCTAGAGACGTGACTCAAGTCCAAATCATGTTCCTGGGCATTTTATTGAATAGTTCGATGACACTTGCCTTGACGTTACTGTATGTCGAAAGAAGATTGAGCTTGTTTCTTGCTATAATATCTTTGAAATCCACGTTAAAAAAACTCTCCATTACCTGTCTAAGAACGTACGTCATGGCTGCAGTGACGTTCTTCCCCGTCCTAGCCTTGATGGGTGGATCCCAAGCCCATTTAGAATACACGTCACGGTTGGCGGTGAGAAGGTACTTGTATCCTTTTTTAGATCTAGAGTAAGGTATCATATCTACCAGATCCACCTGTAGTAGCTCGTTTAGTCCTAGTATGCTAACATCTCTTCTGTCAAAACGACGTCTTGCGGAACGAGGAATTTCACTCATAATATCCTCCTCAACAGATATGATTAGACAATGATTCCGGCCTCGTTTAATTCTTCGGTAATGGAAACAATCTCGGTGTCGTGGGCCGAATGACCTGCTCTGATCGATGCATGCAAGAGTCTTAATCGATCGATCAATTCTTTCGGATCATTCCTATAAGTATAATTCATCCATCTTCCTCTCTCCGTTTTATATAGATCTCTCTTAAGCTCATCCTGGAACATAGGTTTTATAATAAGTATCTATTTTGATTCCGTACATGACTTGAAATGGCTGTAAGGTTCGTTCCTAATTCAATGTGCGTTTTTTTCCTCGAGCATAGACTTGTAAATCTTCAGATTCTCCTTGGTGTATGCTTTTTACTGAAGAGTAATTCTTTAAGTCCCCGTGTGTAAGGAGTTACGATATTATTGAGAGTTACAGTTCCATCCCTCTCATCAAACAGAACATGTTTATCCCCGAGCTTGGTCGTGTTTCCATCGTAACGTACACCATACGTTTAAATAGAGCGTGCTTGATGTGGCTGAATATAAATATTCAAAATATGCCCGTTATTCAATCTCTCGGGCGAGACTTCTTCTTCTTTCTCTTCCTCCTCTTTAGTAAACTTGACCCCCTTGTTTAGCGTTTCCGTGATCAGTTTAAAAGTTTCATTCAACAGAATATCAGACTCGTGTTACGCATCTCGTAATTTTTTGTATTTCAGTTTCAGTTCATTACCAAAGTGGGAACAATCTTTGCTTTCTTGAACTTATAGCCTGGCTCCATTGTTAAAACCAGTTCGAAATATATCGTATTATTCCTGATAAATTTTGACTCTAAGTAAATGTAGACGAAATTATGATAAGACATCTTGTCTACATAGGCTTTAAGTGCTGCATCCGAAATTAATATGAGTAAAGCAATATTCTCAAGATTAAACCTTTTCCATCGTAATACCGATCGTCCTCCGACACTCTTTTGTCATCTTTATACCTCTCGTCATCTTGTCTTACAGGTAAGTGTAAACGGCCCGCTTTGCGGTGAAAGACTCCTCCAACTTAAGAAGCTTAGAACTTAAAGACTATATAGCTGTTTTCTTCTTATTGAGATGGTCTATCTGCTGTCAAGACAGTTTCCATACCTCCTCCATTGTTGATGCTCCTTTCAAAGCTGTTATGCATAATTCAATTCTTCTTCAAATTTTCTATCAACGAGTGTATCTGTTATTTGATAAGATCTTTGGTAGTATTGAGAGCTTGTATATGTTCATTATTATGTATCGCATTCATCCTCTCAGCGTAATACTGGTTAAATGCTTTTTTTAATGCGATAGCAGCTTCAATGTTATCTTCCTCGAACCTGCATAGTAATATCCTCTTGGGCTTAAAAGTAGAATCTTTCCCGCCTTCCCATTGTCTGATTTATACTTGTAGAGACAATGTCCTGATTTCTATATGGAAGACATGATGTATCGCCATAAACTGAGTCTACGTGCATATTGATCGAGTAAAATAAAACTATCGAACCTTCAGCGGTAACTTACCTCAACGATTTAATAATCTTTACTTTATACTACAAAATCGTACTTGGGCTTTCAACAAAACAAACACATTTCCTTAAACTTTTAGAAGGTCATGTCTGTGTTGACATGATCATCATATACATGTTTCAAGTTTGTTTCATCCATCTTTAAAAGGATGAACAGGTTAGCGTTATCTCTCAGCATCTGCTTAGAGATTCGATAATAGGTCTGGCATAGATTGAAACCGTCTATAGCTCTATGTCTGCCCATAATGAAATAAGCCTTGTGTTTATCGCAAGCTTCAGATTTTGTGTGCTCTTGCTATTGTAACTAAGTTATCCACGATGGTTCTTAACGGAGGCAACAGACAAGGAATACACCAGCCACTATGCCTTACGAGAGATTCGCTGCGCTCCTTGAGCTAGGTTGAGTTCTTGAGCACTTGAGCACAGTCTGAACAAACCTTTTCAGATAAGTACCAAATCGATGGTATTTGAAGAGACAATTCGCAAACATTCACTTGAACAAAAAAAACTCCATTGTATTCTATGTTTTATTTGTAATTTGCAGTCTGAATAAGCTCTTTTGGGGGTTGGTTTATGTAAAGGGTTGAGGCCGCTACTTGAAACTAGCTTTATGAAAGTTGGTTTATTGACACTAGAAGGCAATTTGTATTTATTAAAACCATTTTTAAAGTGAAATCCTTTTTAAAATGCCTGCTTGATATCGATGTTGTCACTTGGAATTGCACGTAGCGATCCCTGTGTTGAAGGAATCAAGCTCTCCCAATTAGCAAAACCATTTTAACCTGGAGGCTTTGGGTCTGGTGTATACCTTGTTTGTGGACTAGGTTCAAATAAAGTCCCTGCCAAGTGTCATTAAAATTGATCCACGCATTTGAAAGTTATCGCTGAATAAATATCCAGACATACAGACAGATGAAATGCCAAACGGTTGATCTAAAACAAAACCTTGCTTCACTTGGTCAGTAATTTCACGTTTATTTTGTACAGGTGGAAAACTATGGTAAAATGACGCTATCTTCAACAGTAGCAGTGGCAGCTCGTGACAGTGTCTAGAAGTGTTGCGGGTCTTGGCTACCATGAACAGTCTGTGTCGTCTAACTCTGGGAGCACTAATGTTGTCCCAGTGGTCCCACAGCCTCCCAGTACTGGACCCGAGCTACCGTCAGCGCCCCCCACCAGACCACAGCCAGGAGAGTGTCTTCACCGCCCTCGACTACTCCGGTGTGTATTTGAACTCTGCTGAGCTGACGTCGGGAGACACGGACAACTGCGCCCCTCGGACCGAGGTCCAGGATGTACCTGCTCCCAGGAGTTGGCAGGGGGAGGAGCAGTCACCCACCACTGAGCCCCCGATTGTGTGGACGGCCATCGAACTGGATTACCCCAACTACGAGGAAGGAGGGCTTGCCATGCCAAGATACTCCAATTCGTACCTCGTACCTCTCATGCCCGACACGCCCACAGACACGGACGCTGTCCCAGAGGAGGGCAACTTCTTTGAGGGTGACATCATCCTCAGGTTCGGGCAGGATATGGGTGAGGTGAGTAACTCAAGGGTTCCGTGGAAGAACGAGGCTGGTGTTGGTCGAGTGTTACACCCAATATCACCTCTGAGGGAACTGCGGGTCTTATCTTATCTCTCTCTCAGTTAACTGTTGAAAAGTCTCCTCGCTTTAAATTATGTCTGAAGGTGGTGTGCTGGGGTAATAAGGAGCTACCGGCAACCTCGACTAACCAGCTTTGTTAAATTTTCGTATATTTGAGGTAAGATCGACCACACGTAAACAAGAGAATGGCAACGCTGTTTCTTAATTTGTAGCCATACAGTTTCCTCAGAGATGACATTCGGTGTAGTGTGGTTTTGCTGTCCACCCCTAGCTCACCACTAAGGGCCGTCTGTAAGTCTAGTATCGGGAGTCAATCATTTTCTGACTACACAATTAACAAATATTTACACGCTTCGATTGACGCAGGGTCTAAGGCGTTATTCTCGCAGTAAATCAAACTGTCAATGACGAGGAGATCAAGGTTTGAATCCCGGTCAGGTGTATTGAGGGTGATTTTCCCAAAAGGGTCCTCCACTCTCCCTCTACGCAAATGCGAGTACATTTCCTCTACATATAACCTTATTAATCCCTAAAACCACTAACGTAATTAGTACATAAGCGTATAATCCTAACGGGTAGTCTTTAAGACGCAACGCTGAGAAAATAAAATAGTTCAGGTCAAAGGGGAGGTTGTCTGGGACTCTAACCTCGACCCTAAGCCTCTATTGACCCTCTTAAGTCATTTCTAGGCCAAATGACCCAACATTACTTTTCTAGAGCCCATCTCAGGGTCAATTGGCCGGGAAAGTACCCTTCATTTACCCTGAGACAGCAAACTTATCTTACTTTAGCTATGGCGTAGCTTATAGGATAGGGCCATGGTGTAGTTCATCAAGGTAAGACTGCTATACCACATTTACAGTAAGAGTGGTGGTAAGGGAACGCTATCAAAAGATACCAGATATATCTTATGTATTCGTTCACCAAACCATATGATATGCAAGACCATATATTGATTTATTGTCAAAACTTTCCCAACAATTTTTTTTTAAATTATATTTTACTTTTAAACATTTTTATTACATCTTCTGGTAGCTGTCAGATGGGCCTCTGAGAGGAGTTTTATCAGGGGGTACAAAGTTTTTTCAGGCCGCCTTCCATTTTACATTAATCCTGTCTAAAAAAATTAATTAATTAATACTATCTGAAAAAATAAAAGAAATAAGACAAAAAAGATATTTCATTTACACTTTTATATCTGAGAAAAAAAGGGAAAAAACAAAAACAAATTATACCTTTAATAATAATTTAGTATTATTACTAGTAGTGTAAATGTGAGTTCTAGTCTTCAATATCAATATCAATATCAATATCAATAGTCTTCAAACAGTTTCTAAGATCCCAGGAAACTCTCAGTCCCCTTTTAGAGCCCCGGGACCGGGTACGATGTACCCCCTCACTCCCCTCTCATAGGGCATGGCTGTTAGTTACCATCACTCCTATGGCGAATGGAATTTACCATTCAGAGCAAAAGGAGGGTTTGAGATTAAACTCGTAAACAGGGATGTGGAAGCCCCAACACTAAACAAATATTTTTCTTTTCATCGTAATACGAAACTATCATTTTTTTTCTTCACAATATTAACTGTTAAAATCTCAATGTTTAAATATATTATTTAAATAAGGAAATATTGTCATCCCAATAAATGAGATTTGTTTAAAACAAAAAAAAAATCGCCATTTGTAAGTAAGTAATATTTTGTCAGTATTATTTTATTTAAAGATCTAAACATGACTCCAATATACACAGTCAAATGAGAAATATATTTTATACTGCAACAGTTTTTGGATAACTTGGCCGTCAGCTCCTGTCGCCCTTCGTTAGAACCGGGTACATTCGAAACAGAAATCACATAAAGGGGTGGTTTTTTGCATGTCGGCAACATTACGAATAATTTATATTATTATTATTATTAGCACCGCGTCTTACTACCCGTTCGGGTTATACGCACTTACGCTAATGTGTAATGGTAGGGTGATTGTGAGATGAAATGGAGGGCCTACAGTTTAACGTGGGATCCGAACCACGGTAGAGGCCTGGCATTCCTCACATTCACAAGTTGTGATTAATACACGTCTTGTCAGAGGTGAAGGAAGGGTTTGGCAATCAGATAAATCTGTGCCGGGACCGAGGATTGAACCCCGGACCCTCAGCACAAAAGTCTGACACCTTACCCTTAGACCACCAGGTCACCGGCAATGTTAACTAATCTGCTTACACGTCTGTGACAAGATTGAACGGTATCAATTACATGATTATAAAATAGTTTTGGTTACCTTTTTATTGGGCCATCCTGTATATGGAGAGTCCTTCCTTTAAGTTTAGCAAGCAAGTCTAAAATTTCGTAATAAAGAAAAGTCATGCTGATTATAAAAGTTTTTATTGAAACATTAGACAAGATACAATTGTTTATAAATTTATAATATTACTATTTCATTTTAATGTGAGCTCTGTAATAGTTTGTCTTCATTTAATAAAGTAGCTATAGCAATATCGATGCTTGTACTTGCCAATCGCAGTAAATGTGGAAGTGATTCAGTCAATGAACATTCTGTATTTGGATTTTATTAATTTCATCATCGAAAAAGTGCTTTTGCAAAAATATGTTCTCCCGAACATTGAGCACATCCTGCGTTCAAAGTCTCTCAATTTCGGATAACTCCTGACGCCTTAGGCCATTCGATAACGGAAGCGTTTTATATACGCTATTAGGACAGGGTTTCTGATGTCATAAAAATTTGAATGGGGCTCTTAAAAAAGTATTAAGCTGTATGTAGATTTGCACAAGAATCATAAAAATTTGAACTTAGCGCTGGGCTTGGCTTTAGAGAAAAATTAAAAAAAAAAATTATAGTCCCCACCACTTTTTTTTTTTTTGGCACCGCGTCTTACTAACCGTTCGGGTTATAAGAGCCCACCACTCTTCGTCCCCCTTAATAAATACTTGCAAAAATATTATTCCTTCTTTGCTTCCTTCACTCTTAGCATTTTAGGAATCTTTTAGTTAAATATCGAAGCTACTCGCCCGACAAAGTGAACCCGAATGTCATAAAACCATAAAAGAGATTATATTTTTAATCAATTAAAATAAATATGCTCAGTATTAGATAGAATATTTTGATGGTATTTCTGTATACAGGATGTAATGAGTTGGGCTGGATAGAACTAACTCAAGATAGGGATAGAGTGTAATGAGGTGGACTGGATAGAATCTAGCTCAAGATAGGGATAGGGTGTAATGAGGTGGACTGGGTAGACATAGCTCAAGATAGGGATAGGGTGTAATGAGGTGGACTGGATAGAACTAACTCAAGATAGGGATAGGATGTAGTGAGGTGTACTGGGTAGAACTAGCTTAAGATAGGGATAGGGTGTAATGAGGTGGACTGGGTAGAACTAGCTTAAGATAGGGATAGGGTGTAATGAGGTGGACTGGGTAGAACTAGCTCAAGATAGAGATAGGGTGTAATGAGGTGGACTGGGTAGACATAGCTCAAGATAGGGATAGGGTGTAATGAGGTGGACTGGGTAGAACTAGCTCAAGATAAGGGTAGGTTGCGTACTTTTGTAATTACTGCAATGAACTATTGAGTTTCTAGTGCCATAGAGTAACTAAGTAGGAAATCATTATTAGCTTATTTAACTTAAACAACTATTTTTTTAAGCACTGGAAAATTACATTTAGTAGGAATGCGCTGCTAGGACCTTTTCTGCCTAGGTTTGCTTAAGCCCTGCGCAATGTTAGTGAATGAATATATGAGTATATATTTATTATCACCACGTCTTACTACCTGTTCAGGTTATACGCATACAGGATCATTACTCTACTAGGGAAGGGATGAGGAAGGAAACAATTCAGAGGTAGTCCACCTGCATTTGAGTGAAAAGAGAGTTGGAAACTATTGAGGAAAAACCACCCTAAGTATACCTGACCGAGATTTAAACCCCGATCTCCCCGTCATCAGTAGGCTAGTCTAATACGTGAGTGACGCCTTTTGAACAATTCGGTCCCTGAAACGGGTTCAAATGATTTTCTTTTAGCAGCGTTATACACATATATACTAATTACGCTAATGAGTTAGAGATGAGTACGGTTGAATTTAGAGGAAGTGTGACCGCATTTGCATGGGTGGAGAGTGGAAAACTATTTTGGGAAACCACCCTCAGTGCACCCGACAGTGACTCAAACCCTGATCTCCCTATCATCAACAGTCTAGTATAACACGAGAGTGACGCCTTAGACCATGCGACCACTGAAGCGGGTGTAAATCCTCGTGTAAATTATTAGACTACTAGAATTTTAAATGTCCACGTTAACGTGTTTTAATGGTGGAGACCCAAAGATTTATAGTCCACACTCGCATTTAATAATACGTCGATAAAATACGACACCAACACATGTGGTATTGTTATGATGTGTGTTGTATGTGAATTAAGTGGCGTAATTACATGTAACGATTTTATTTATGTTCACGCCCTATATCACGCAATCAATTCCTGCATATTGGTTTGTTTCAACATAGCTTTGCGACAGTTTAAGATTATACCTTTTAACTTTCTTATGTAGAGAAAGTTTTGAAATCAGGTAATCAATCAATTTAGTTATGAGCCTTAGAAAACACAATAATTTGCTCTTACAATTTTGTCTGTATGTGGCCTACCCAGGCCACAACTAAAAAATTTTGATGGATTTTATTCAAGCTTGATATTTAAATATTATACTTGCATGGATATTTTGAAGCGCAGTCCTGATTTTGATTCTAGGACTAAAATAAAGGGTAGACTACTCTCGACTTATTTTTGAAAATTAGAAATATTTCGAAAATTTATTAAACTATTTTGTTCAAAAGGAGATTCTGGATAATGTTTTTACATGATAAATAAGAATGTAGCTAATTTTTTTCTATAAAAAATGAGGTTAGTCTACTGAAGATTTATTTTTGAAAATATTAAATGAAAAAGAATATTCTTAGAAATTTTGATAAAATTTTAAATTTGAAGATTGTCTCATATGTTTATCAAAATAATATTGTTTTTCTGAGGAAAACTTATTTAAAGATAGTGTATTAATAACCGATTTTAAAAAATCGTACCAAATTAAAAATCAACTATGAAGATCATGTCATACCATTTGTTTATAAATTAGTGTATAGTTATTAAAAGTTATCTCTAGATTTTATGTTCCAGAGTTACCCTAGGTCTGAATAAGAACCACCCAGTTCGGTGACCGCATGGTCTAAGACAACGGTTGGCAACCAAAGGCCAGCCAACTAATGTTATCTGGCCCACAGAAGATTTATCAAACAAACAACTGTGAAGATTAAGACTAATATAATATGGTTGAAATTGTTTACTCAATATATTTTTATAAATGGTCCACTAATTTTTTTTTCCAACCCATACGGCCCGCGATACCATAAGGATAGCTGACCCCTGGTTTAAGGCGTCACTCTTGCAATAGACTAGACGGCTGATTATGGGAATATCTGGGTTCGAATCTTAGTCGAAGGTACTGAGGATAATCTTTCATAAATTGTTTTTCATTTTCTTTCCACGAAAATGTGGATACACTAGATCCAAATTTAACCTTTTCTCTTCAATAACATACTAACGTAACAAGGTCATACCGTATAATCCGAAAGGATAGTAAGACACTGTGACAAGAAGAAACTTAAGAACCCACTACCCCCCTCTGTTTTCCAGCCCGAGCCGACGGACGCGGAGGAGCTGGCCAACTTCTCCCTGTGGCCCAACGCCACCCTATACTACCAGATGGGTCTCGAGTTCGACACGGACCAGGCGAAGAAGATCCGGGAGGCCATGGACGACATCCAGGAACGGAGCTGCGTCCGGTTCCTACCTAGATCCGGGGACACGCCCACCTACGTGCAACTCCAGAACATGGGAGACAAGTGAGTCACCAAGGGCTCGAAGGGAAACCTTCCGGTCGCGTGGTGTCGGGATACGAACCAGCGACCTTTTACATAGCAAGGTCATTCGTGACCGCAAGTTCTAATCAGGGACCTTGGCACTTTAGACCCAGTGGCGTGGCTCCGGATCGACCACTTCTCCTGTTACACTCTATGGTCCAATCATCATAAGAAAAACCTTTACTGAAGTTAGTACGAGTAGATCTACTTTCACGTATTCATACGTCAAGTAATGAATCTGCAGCTGTCACTTTTATTATATAGTATAAATACTTATAACACTAATAATAATATTAAAATGTTATCAATTTTAGCTACAAAAAATACGTTTATATTTTCTAAAAGGTTCTTTCTGTGAAAATTGGACTGTACCATGGTTTAAGAATATACCTAAATCTGCCTAGAGGAGGTGGAAGGGGTGTCAGTGACCAAATATTCAGTTATATTCTCATTATTTCATTCATTACGAGGAGAAACACGATTAATAATGATGTTATCTGTGAAAGAGTTGGGATGCAGGGAGTACATGGGATGGTTGAGGAAACAAGGCTGAGAATACCAAAGATAATGATGGAGATGAAAGCATGTAGGGAAAATACCGCAAGGGAGACGGGAGGACCGGATAATAGAACGTGTGAAGGTGAGAGGAGAAGAATGGAAAGCTAGTAAAGTAGGAAGAATGGTGGAAAGATAGAGGAGGATAGTGATGATATAATTAATCAAATGTATGCACTTTAGCACTAACTTACCCCGCCCCTCTCTATTACTAGATTTTGAAAACCTACATTAAATTAATATATTCTTCGTGATATAGTGGGTCAGTGCACTTGGCTACGAACATAGAGGTCTCGGGTTCGTTTTCTGGCTGGTACCATGGGTAATTTTCTTGAAAGAGGAATTACCCCAATGGTCATTAGGGTTTGGTTGAATAGGCTTAAGTTAGGTTTAAGTGTTTCTACTGGTTTCACAGCTACGTTCGGGTGTCCCTTGGGCAGCTGTACATTACACCTAATTTCATTGCTGAGGGAACTGCATGCTTACTATTGAGCAACAGCGTTGTCATTCTTTTGTTTTCCGTGATGAGT
>CABFWO010001484.1:131019-163749 GCA_902155825.1 Timema genevievae | reverse complement strand
ACAGACAGACAGACAGACAGACGGAAATTCAAAAACCACTTTTTCGGATTCAGGAAGTCATGAAACGTCAAAATTCATCAAAATCTCGAGTTCGAATTTTTTGACGATCACCATACTTTCTCTACCTGTAAGATAGAGAGAAAGTAAAAAGTATGGAAGGAAATAGGACAGTCTTTAAACAAAACGGATAAGTTTCAACGTTTATTTTACTATCTTAAAAAATACAATAATTTTAAACCTACAAATTTAAATCATATTGTGTAGCCAGGGAACTTAGCCTGCTTCTGATATGAAGAATCTTGAAAATATGTCTCTTACGTGGGCGTCGCAGTGTGAATACCTCGGTGCATCCAATGAGCGTGAGCATGACGAGAGTGTGAGCGTGAGTGTCCCCATTGTGGGAAACATGCTTTAGAGTGCAGGTAAAGTATTTCTCACAGTGTCTTTGTAATAATATACTGCGGTATAGCAACAATAATCTTTGTCATGTGAATGTGACATAGATGAAGAAGATATTAGTGGGTTTTGGATACTGTATTTGTCATTTACATGAGACGAAAATAAAACCAGTAAAAAAGTTAATCTGTATTTAATTAAAGCAGATATGAGTTGCGTGAGACATTTTGACAGTCATTCAATAATGGAGTCATCAACCCGAAAATATTTCAATTTTTTATTAAGGTACAAATTAATCAAATCCACGAGGTAGTAATCCTTTTTGCATTAATTTAACAGAGAAACGATAAAAACTTACTGAAACTCACTGAAACTCACTGTTAGAATCTTGGCTTAATGGACAAGTGGCGGTTTTTACTTTTAATCTGCAATATGATTTTTTCCATTCTCTTTTCGTACTGGTGGCATTTTCTCTAACTATCATCCTAATGCCTATCCTTCGGATTAAGTCTTTGATAAACCTTACGTTAAACGTAGGTAAATAAAAGCAGTTTATTTTTGAGATGATCCAACGCTATAATATTTAGGTGTGTTCCCGCAACTTAAGGTGCCCCCCTTGTATTGACACCTCAGACCACCACTGAGCAATAGAAGCTGGTCAAATGATGAAATCAGTAAGAAGGGAACTTGTTTTACAACGTTCAATGAAGCTTGCAGGAATTCAAAACAACGTCCCGGCTCACCAGACTTAGCTCTGCTTGACCAAAACTGTTCTTCCTTTCCGACCCGCACCGCACCGCATTTTCTAGCAAGTGGCTGCACGAACCGCACCGCACCGCAAAAGTGCGGAGCAATTCTCTCTCAACGATTCGTCCGCGCCGGTGCGGTGCGGACTCGTGTAGCCACTTGCATTTAAAAACATGGATTTAGCATTCCATCAGAAAAATACGATGCGGTGCGGTGAAGCCGGTCCCTTAACTCGTTCAATGTAAAGATGTTATCTAAACTCTCATTATTTGTGGTGTTCAATGCATACTTTCGAAAAGGGCCGGATTCAGAGCTGTGGAGGCCCCAACATTAAGCAAGTTATTTCCCTTCTAAGTTTCAACATTTCATATTTTGTTTCTAAGAAAAGTATCTGTTTAAAGCTCAATGTTAAAGATTTTATACAAGGAACTATTGTCATCACAATAAATTAGATTTGTTCAAAACAAAAACAAAATATTATATATTTCGTTTGTTTATAGTTATACATTGGAAAGAAAATAATGTCAGAACTTTGAAAATATTTTTTTAAATTATCATAAATAATTTTGTGGAGGTCCCTTGATTTGTGGAGACCCTGGGATTCTGTCCCACCCCTTTAAATACTGACCTACTTCCTAGACAGAGGATTATATCTGAACATGATTCACAAACCAACTTAGATAAGTGTAGTGCATTTATTCATAAAGAGCTAGGGATGTTGAACTCGATACCTCGATACCCTCGATTCTTACTGTTATCTAAAGAATTGAGAATCGATCTTAATATTAAGATTCTCGATAATTAGATTCTTAGTTCTCAATGAAAGTACAACTAAGCAAAACGACACTAATTCAAAATAAGAATTAATCGATTATCCCTCATATTGGTTTATTTGCTGTTATTACTTTCTCGCTATCTTACAGGTAGATAAATTAATGTGATCGTAAAAAAAAATCGAACGCGAGATTTTGACTAATTTTGACGTTTCATGGACCCCCCGAATTCAAAAAAGTAGTTTTTTAATTTCCGTTTGTCTGTCTGTCTATCTGTCTGTGCCTCGGACTTGAGCCTAAACTATTTTATCAATCGGTATCTAGAGTTTTCAGAAGATTGCCCCGTGTTTTTTTTTTTGGAATTGGATATCTAACCCTTAAATTAAGGGTAGTTTACTGAAGGGAAAAAAGAGAAAAAATCGATTTTCTCAAAATCGGCTGACGATTTTGATTAAATCTCATTTCAAAACATTTATAAATATTCCAAACAAAATAACTACTTTCAATATTTCGGCAAAATGACTTTAAGGGTTCCGGTCTGATGCGTAAATTCTCATTTTTTATCATATCTCCGAAAATATTTGAGATATAAAATTACTCATCATTGCAAATATGTAGAGTTATTTATAATACAAATATTTTATTTGAACCGTCAGAAAAATCTAACCCGAAATGTTGATGCATGTCGACGTTTCATAAACCCCCGAATCCTAAAAAGTGGTTTTTGCAATGCCGTCTGTCTAGGCCTATGTGTCTGCCCAACCCTAAAATTAAGAGTAGTTTAATAAAGGGCGAAAAGAGAAAAAATCGATTTTCTCAAAATAGGCTCTAACGATTTTGATTAAAATTCGTATCTAGGAGTTGATTAATATTATAAACAAAATGGCTATTTTTATTTTCCTATGAAAATGACTTAGGGTACTTTACGGAAGCGGAAATTTCCATAAATTCGCAACTATTAGAGATACTTATCGATGCACTATTGTAATACTATTAATAATAATATTTTATTTGAAATATATCTTTATAAAACCAGTAGTTTCGGAGATATCGGCAAATTTATTAATACAATTTTATGAGCTTTAATTGTAGAGAGATACTACTTAAGTTTTAACGCAATAATTATTTAATGCCATAGAGTAAGTAGATAAGTAAAACTCTCAAAAAGTTGATCCCTAATAAATTTTCGAATATTTTAACTGCAAGTCGAAATATGAATACGGAGTATTGACCCTTGTGAACCCAATCTCGATTTTTTTTAATCCAAATATCCTAGCAAGGACTTTAATTCTTTAAAAAGAAAATCATAGAATTTAAATCCAGGAGTCAAAAAATGTTTAACGTAAGTATCACGCAATTTTTCTCGGGTTTGCTAGTTTATATTATTTCGTTTCACATATGTTACTTGAGTAAATATCTCCATTTTTAAACACTGGAGTGAGAAAGTCCGTACGTAATTCCGTATAATTTATTTTTTATATATTTTGGTTCGATTAGAAATCCTATTGGGAGAATTTAAAAGATGTATGTATTCGACAATTGTCTAATATACCTTATTTTTAATTATCTATAAATGTTCGACTCATAGAGGTAAAAATACATGATTACTATTGTAATTCCTAATTATTTATTAACAATGTATAATATGCTTTAATACTTGGTAAAACGGATCTTTTTCTTTGTTAAAACTAAAAACTAATTGTATTTCATCACTATTTACATTTTTAGTTTTTTTTATTTGGAAGTTGGAATAAATATATTTTTATATAAAGCTGGATGCTTGGAAAAATAATGAAATAGGAAATGTTTGAGAATCGGAATCGAGAAAAACAGGTATCGTTACATCTCTAATAAATATCAAACTAAATCATACCTGTAGGCACGGGGACAAAGGTGTTCAGGTCGTGATGCTAGACGTATTGTTATAGGTTGTTAGTTTGTAAGTTGTATAATAAGGTCTCCTTTAGAGTGTCCTAATGATACCAGGATGTAGGGAGAAATCCTTACAGTACTAGTTAAGGTGTCTACCGTCTTGTTTGGTTTTCCGGCGACAAGTAGGGCGGAGTTAAAAACCTGAATGGGTGAATTGCGTCCGTCCCCCCCCCTCCTTATCCCCCCCAAATGGTTTCCAACTTCTTCCCTCTCGCTTCATGCAAATTCACTTTGTGGAATTTAGCTCTAGTCCAGCGGTTCCCAAACTTTCTCGACTCGCGAACCCCTTTCACAAAAATTTGAGTTGCACGAACCCCCTGGTAAATATCCATAGCCACGTACTTAATTTTATACCAAATTTTTTTTTAGTGAAATTGAGTTATTAATTGTAATAAAAAATTAATATCTTTAAATTAACCAACTATAGCTCCGGTAGTTACTTTGGAATACCCCACCAAATATAATGGAATAATAATGAAACTACTTAAGTACAAGTTCAAATAATTATACATTTATTTAAAACATTAAAATTGAAATTAAATAAGTAAAGTACTATAGTAACAATTTCTTATTTTTACTGTCACAATATTATCACATTTCACATGTTTTATAAAGTGGCACTGGAAATTGATGCACTGACATAACTGAAATACCATCCTTTAATCACGAAATTCCATGCCGATTTAAGATTCAAAATTGTTAGCAAGTTTTAACAGCTACTCACCTCTTCACGTGACTTATTAAGAAGGATGCTCTTGCTTTGGATGGAGCAGAGCTTTATAGCCAGGAACCACCGACGATAGATAAAGTCTCAAGTCACTTTCAGTACTGAGCCTGTTTCTGTACTTATTTTTTTAAATAAGCATACGAAGAAAAATATTTCTCGCTCAAATACGTAGAAGAAAATAGTTAATAAACCTGTAATAGTTTTACTCGATAACACTGGGAATTCCTTCTTTAAACCTAACCAGAAACCAATTAATGACAGAGATCTATGGCTTTTCTTTAATTCAAAATCAGTGGAAATTTCAAGGAGCTGCTCTTTTTTACTCACGCTTAATGTGGGGGATTTCAAAACTGCTGTCTCTTACAGGGGATTGTGAATCCAATTGTTATTATTGGACATGGCTGGGAAATATTCTATGAAGGTTTTTCCATGTCCCTTCAAGTGTTCTATAACCACGTTCTTGACATTTTCGCCCAAAGAAAGATGATTTTTTTACCATAAAGTCGTGAAGGGTATAGAAGCACTTTGTTTTCCAATATTTTTTTATGAACCATTCAATAAGGTCTTGCACAGTAAAAACGTTAATATTCGACCCCTGAAGAGATATGGTTAAGCTGTTCATTTTTGAGAAAATGTCTACCAAATAGACCAAAGCCTAGAGCCACATTTGACCTAGCATGCACTTTGCCTTGTGAAACGGATGGTTGGTAAGAAAAACGAAAACTTAATGTTTAAGTTCAAACAATCTTGTAAAAGTTCTACCTTGAGATAATTACCTGACTTCAGTGTGAGACAATAAAAAGTAGTTAATGCTTCCCATATCCTCACAAAGTGGCGAACCCCTTGGAAGTTTGGGAACCACTGCTCTAGTCTGATGGCTTACCTACTATCAAAAATCTTGTAAACAACTTGATATAATGAAGAAGGATTTTTTTTTTCACTGTTGACCCCGAAACCGAATATTGAAAAATGGCCAACTAGCATCAGCCCCAAGGTCACTTTGAAAAAAGTGTCAGTTAACTAAATTTTTTTTAGCAGGTTTTATGATGCTACTATATATTTTTATGTCTTTAAGAATTTTCTTTGTTGCTAAAAAAATAAAGTATATATTATATTAGTTGATATATAGCCTGTTATAAATAAATGTCGCAGATGACAAAGTAGGCCAACCTTTTTTACCCCAATTAACAGTGGCTACTTAGGTAATTAAAACCAATTGGGAAACAATCCAGGATCAAAATCAAGTGGTAATATACCATGGAGAAAGAGACATACTTATTTTTCTATGGTAATACTTTTTCATTGAAGATGCTGCAATAGAATAGAGATCCGACACTCATATATGATAGTCTTATTATTTTCAGACTGCTTTAAATGGTTAGCATGCGTGTGTACTGGCAAGAAATGACCATTTTGGCAATACATATGATATATAAACTAAAATTATATCCTTAGATTCTTTCAAACTGTAAAATATTACATATACATAACATTAGTTTGGTAATGACAAGGAATCAGACACGTGTTAGTTTATATTACACTTTCAAATTATTTAAATGCGCTCCCAAATAAGTTTCTAGCTGGAGTAATTACGTGAAGTGTGGAAGTTGGATCCGGGAATCCACGGTTCTACCCTCGATGAATGCACTAATGTCAATTTCATCCCATGATGTGGCTTTCCCAGCCCATCTCAAGGTGATTGAATATATGTGCAGTTTGATATTTTGTTACACTAGATGGACTAAGTGTCAAGCTTATCTGGTCTAGTCTGCTGTGGATGAAGGTTGGGGTTCGAATCCCGGTTGGGTGTACTGAGGTTGATTATTTCTAAATGGTTTCCAAATGTTCCTCTAACCAAATGTAGGTACATTTAGTCTAAATTTAATATTTGCCATTCCTAATCAATTACTGTAATTACATTTGTATAGCTCGCTTCAGTGGCCGAATGGTCTGAGGAGTCATTCTCGTGTTAGACTGGCCTGTTGATGATGGGGAGATTGGGGTTCAAATCCAGGTAGGGTGTACTAAGGGTGGTTTTTCCTAAAGTGTTTCCTGCTCTCCTTCAACGCAAATAAGGGTAGATTACCTCTAAAAATACTTCCTTCCTCATCCTTTTAGAGTAATTATCATATATGTATATAACCTAAACAGGTAGTAAGATGCGATTAAAATCATAGATTTTTTTAATGCGCATAGCTTGAACTGGAACTAAAACGCGATAGAAACCAAATTAGTTAAATTAATCTGTGAGTCATGAAGATTTTTAAAATCAGCCTATATTTAATTTTATATTCATACAAAAATATTAAGCAAAAGAAGAATGGCCAATACTAAATTAAATACAAACCTTCTTGAAACATAATATAGTAATTCTGTCTAGAAGTCCTACAGTACTGGGCTGTCAACTGTCCCAGATTGTCCGACACAACCCCAAAATTTAAGTGTCTATTGTCCTGTTTCCAGGGTAAACCCCACCTGGGACACAAAATGTCCCGGAAATCAAGAAATGTCTTATTGCGCTGCTCAACGTAATATACAATGTACTCGTAGCCATAAGTTTATATAAATATCTAAAATAAACACAACATACCTAAAGATAATGTATTTCCCAATATTATTGGTTTTTATTCAAAACACATGGAATCTAAGTATGTTTTCCTTATTAATAAATTTCAAATATAAATAGCAGATTATAAGGAGAAACAAAGAAAAAATAAACATGGCCCTTTATTAGACAAATCCAAAGATTAAAAAAAAAATACACATGTGATGCATAAGACGGAATAGTATTGTATTTGTTTAAAATTTTAGTTTTATCTTAATAAATAACGGAGCTATTGCAAGTAAATTGTTACTGTTACTTTACGTAAATCTATCTTATTCCTACTACAGCTTCATATTTTGGGTGTCCCGGAATTCTTTCAGGAACAGTTGGCAGCCCTAACCGGGCACGGTACATAGCGATAGTTGGCAATCTCCTTTTTTTTCATCCTGCTGACCCGAAAAACAAGGTTAGAACTCGTGACCCAGTTAGATAGTTCTGTAACACACTCTAGAGCAGATCATACAAGGCTATAACGGGGCTATAACATTCACCGGAATCACAACTCACCGACATCGGAAGTGTCGGTACTTTTTTTTTTGTATGTTGAGGTTTAGTTAACTAGTCTGTACCACCACATTCCAGGTCGATGCCATCATTAGTAACAAAATATAACGTAATGCTATGATGTGTGTGTCTCTCATGAAACTTTTCATAATACGTAGCGATCTAATTCAGGCTGTTAGTTGTAAAAAACACATTTTGTATGTTTTAATAGACTACTATAAAATGTATAAATGAATTTCAACTTTGGTTTGAAATATATTTACTAATAATATATATATATATATTTAGAGCCGCGTCTTACTGCCCGTTCGGGCTATACGCCTATGTACTAATAACACTAATGTGTTAGGGATTAGGAGGGCTTAATTTAGATTAGTACACCCACATTTGCGTGGAAGGGAGAGTGAAAACCATTTAGGAAAAAACCTCAATGCTCCCGACTGGGATTGAAACCCGATATCTTCATATTCGGCAATCTAGTCTAACAGGAGATTAACGCATTATATCATGCGGTCACTGAAGCCACTAACATTAAACTGTGTTTTTTTTGTTGGTTTATGTTTTCTAAAATACCAAGAGCAAGCACAAGTAATACAATGCAGTCTTTATCTTTCATCTACCACCATTGAAAAGAGTTGTAGATCACAACTTATGGCGTATGAATACATGAAAGCAAAGCTTTATTTTATAAATATCAGTTAAGTATATATAGCTGTTGAGCTTATCATTTACTTTATGTGGTCATTTCAATAGAAACCAACTACAACCTTTTATAATAGAGGTTCCCAAACTGGAGCTCGCGAAGCAAATCTAGGCTTTTAAGTTATTTTGTATTCATGTTAACCTGCGTTTAAAGGGTTAATGTTAATCCCACATTAGAGTTGGGCCACGAGCTCCATTTTAAAAATTGTAAACAAGGCGTACTGGTGTACTACTCGGCACCGGCTGTGTTGTGCTCCATTTAGGATGGGTATAAATGTTTTCTCAGCTGAGCGAAAAACACCAAGTGATGGATGGTAAGATATAACAAAATGCCAAGCTAATCTAACCTAATCTAACCTAACCTAACCTAGTATAATCTAAACAAGCCTAGCTTAATATAAGGCAAAAAGATTGTTGGGGCCGAATTCATATCTACCCGAAGGTCTATTAGCTGTTACAGTCCTGGCCAGTGAACGTGACCCAACTAAAGCTATGAATGTTTGGAACAAGGGGTCCTGTGGCCCTACTACTATTCACTGAATAATATTATATATTCACAATTTGCTTTAACATCTGGAGGTTTTTTGGTCACTGTCGGACTAAACATCTTTTTTATTTTATTAGTATAAAATGGGTTACGTTGATCTATAAATATGTGCTTGGAATTTAATTTCCCCTCGTATAACGGGGGTAGATTGGGAAAGGCCACGGAGATTTTATCATTGGCTTCAGAGGGTCCGCGATATGGAAAAGGTTGTAAACCATCGATTTATAACATTAATGATAGAAAATACGACATTTTTTGTTTTTATTAAGCCTAGTTCAGTTTTCATTTTTTAATGGAACACCAACTGAAACTTTTGAACAGTATTATATCCGCAAAGTTAGATGTGCACTAGAGCTCTAAACTCACGGTGCACTGGACGAACTATTTTTCTTGATAGATCAAGGTTAGCAAACCTTTTCAATATGATGATTATTTTAGGAGAAATTATTTCACGTGCCCAAATACATTTTGAATAGCAACCTGAACTAAGCCTTTCATCATCATTATTAGCCTAGTTGCTATAGTTATTATATACTTAGTTATAATATTATTAATACGTTTCTGTTCGAAATGTCTGTATTCGTGCTTATGAATCTTTTCAACCAACGATACAATAGTTCACTGACAAAAGGAATGGACCTGTCGTAAGACAGAACACCTAATAGTAGTAATATTTACATTCCAATGTTTAGATACTTTTGAAACATTCTGTGTTTCTCTGATTCTTGGATAGTAATAGACAACAGATTTAACTCGATTACTTAAGGTGGAATGGAAGGGTACGCGAGAAAAGACTAGTGTTTTTGCAGTTTTTATGGCAACATTTTTTTTTGGTCAAAATAAATAAAAATATTTCTTCAGTAGAAACAAAGTTTAACATTCTTCACATGTTGATATCAAAAGATTGTTGAATACCAGTCATGAGCATGGTGGCACTATCTAACAAACTTTTTAAATCAAGTGAAAAAGTTATCGTTAAATTCCAGAACACTTTTGACAGATATTTAAAAAAAATTATAGTTCACCATGTGAAGAAAATTAAGCTATGTTTGTATTGGAGCAATATTTTATTTATTTTGGCCAAAAAAATGTTTTGCCATACAAACTGCAAAAACACTGGTCTTTTCTCGCTATCCTTCCATCCCACCTTAAAAGCTAAGATGTACCATTTTGATACGTAGCTCATTCGTACTATTGTTCTTTCACATCAGAAGGTCAATGGTTCGAATCCTAGCTAGCGACTTTGGGCAGATACAAGTTAAATAATTCTCCACTATGATCAATAAACTCAAGGAGGGCTACTTGTTTGAAGGACACCAATAAAAATACTGTGAACTAAATGTTTAAATGTTCTTCCCGAGACGGCAGGCAACACGCGGGCCAAATATTTGCAAAGGTTCCATATAAGACGTTGACCTTGAAATACAAGTTTTCTAAAAGTAGTCGTTGCATGGGCACAGGACTGGTGTGCCTTGACTCCAAGATTGAAAACAATAAGTTGATGCTACATGCTATTTTTTATTTTGCAACAGCGTTCTTTTTTTCAAAAATAAAAATAAAGAGCCTCACTTATTTTCATTCTTGTTTATAAAGCTGTTAGTAAACAGGTTTATAATTAAATAAAAGCTTTTAAAATAATTCAATGTCATGATAAATTAAAAATAATAAATATCACAGTTTTTTTTAATCGTCTCTCACCAATCGTTCGGGCTATACGTACATGTACTAATTATGCTAATGTGTTAGGGATGAAGAAGGTTGAATATAGAGGAAGTGTACCCACATTTTCGTGAAGGAAGAGAGAAACACCAACCTCAGTACACCAGAATAGGATTCGATTTCCGATCTTCCGATCATCGGCATTCCAATCTGTTACAAGAATGACGCCTTAGACCAGGCGTGTTAAACTTGTTTGAACATAAGGGCCACATTGAAAATTGAAAATAATGAAGTGGCCGCATTTCAAAAAATTCGTGAGAACCTAAGAGAAGGTTCCGTTACCTATCGCGTCTTTTTTAGATGTCCCAATTCTCCATTTCTCTCGAGAAGGTGTCGGTAGCTCTCCTAGCGTCGCCTCGCTCGAAGTGTTCCCGTCTGTTCATGACGAGAGTGGTGTCGTGAGTAGTGGATTAATGTTTTATCTCCACCCTATGTCACCCTGACAGGCAGACATCGCTCATTAACGGAAGAGTCGCGACTCGCTTAATTAAGGTGGAGTGTAAGTTGGCTGGTCTGTAATTAGTGCGTCGCGCGTTACGAACAAGAGTCCGTCTCCTCGGGCGTTTAAAATTATATTACTCCCTTGTTTCCTTACATCGGATGGTTTTAAAGGCGTGTTTTAGTCTTAATTTTCACATTTAATTTGATTAAAAATAATTTTGAGATTGTTTTAAAAAAAAGTCAACGCTCATTAATATAATGCAGTTTATTATAAATGTTGTTGAAATAATATATCATCCCGGTTTTGAACTTAATGATATATCACAAAAACTTAAAAAACTCAATTTAGTGTTTTCTTAAAACTAAACCAATTTTTAAATTTTTTATTTCAAACAATTATTCGTATTTTAAATTTTAAAAATCTATTTTCTTTTTCACATACGTTTTGCTGGTGCTCTAAGTTGGTGAAATTCCATATTAATTAAATAACATTGCGATGGACGATTGAAAACATAGCTTTATAAACAATTAAATTTATTATTATAGCTTAATTTTAAATTTTAAAGGAAGTTTCGTAGGGGCATAGCAATAGTGTAGGTTTTTCTTTGTAGGTTTAAGCAAATAACAAAATTATGTACATGTTTTTAAATGGTAGAAAATAAAACTAATATAATTCATAATAATGCTATATTCGACATAAATTATATTTAAAAACATTCCACGGCCATCCCGTTCACATGTTTAAAAATCTTAAAAACTTCTATAAAGATGGTGGTAGTTAGTATTCATATCTTGGCTCGTCTTAATATATTAACAAGCCTAGGGCTAAGGTTGAAGGCTAGGCTAGTTTGTAAGTTGATGTGATATAACTTTGCAATTGAGATAACCACCAAATTTATATTCTACAAAAGATACGTCTCTCAATGCATTTTAATTAGTTTAAATATTCGTCAGTTAAAATATTTTAAAACAAATAATAAGTGCCGCGGTAATCAGGATCCATAGTTAAATTGGTGATTTTTTTCAAGTTTGCATAGTCGCAATAAAAATCCGTAGCACAGTTTATTTGGAGGGGAAGTAAAGCAGTTGATCCCATGTCAATTGTGGAATGTAAAAAAAATCCTGGGAGGTATGTGGAAAAACCTTTCCCGGAAAAATTGGTAGGCTCTTTCACTCTCGCTCATAAAAATTCACATGTGCTGATATAATCAGTCGGTTCAGAAAGTGTACGTTAAATATCTCAGATTAAAAAAATGAAAATACACAATACACAGCTAGGAGTAATCTTTGAAAGAGTTTGTTTCCAAAGTTACTTTTTTTTAAACAAAACTATGACAGCCAATATCCCCTTGTCTAGGAGTTATTAGTCTTATTTTAAAGCTAAATATCGAAATATTCTACCAAGAGGACGTAAACCATAAACATTTTGATAATTTAACAGTAAATTTATATTCAACGTTTTGGAGCTCATCGACAATCGAATATGAGGCCAACGGATGAATGTATTTTAAAATCTGGTGTACAAGTGGCTCCTCAACCTTGACGCTATCCTAAAAACGTGTGAAAAACACCCGGAAAGAACGTCAGTAAACGAGTTGGCGAAGCGTGAAAGGCATCCGTGGTAATTGAACCCGGCCCCTCTGTACACAAGGCAAGAGCATTAATAAGGAGGGCACTGGAAAATGAAACTTTATCATCGTGATGACTAGTGATGAAATTAAACACTATTGCTCAAAGGAAAAGGATTACTGTAAGCCCGAGACAAATTTTTATAATGTTCACTTTAAAAAAGGTTGGTGAACCACATGAGAGGAGGAAAAAAACAGTTTACTCAATTATAGATTAAACCTATTAAGTAAGTTAAACTTTCTACAGTCCAATTTTCATTGGAATAACCTTATCTGACAGCTAGAAGAGCTACTAGATTTAATTTTACATATTCATAGACTACGTCAAGTAATTTAACTAGCGGCTGTCACTTTTGATAAGGGAAAATTTAAAAGTCATTAAAATTTTTAGATACCTATGTTTACGATAATTTTGTAAGTACTAAATGGCTTAATCTAATGTGAACTATCATTTTTGTCTACTATTCATTATCTATGTAATTTAGAGCAAAGATTTAATTTAGGATGAATGTGTAAAAGAAATAGCGATATTTTTTCATCTATAGTTTTGCATATAATTAGCCTACCAGCTG
This sequence comes from Timema genevievae, assembly GCA_902155825.1. NCBI lineage: Eukaryota > Metazoa > Arthropoda > Insecta > Phasmatodea > Timematidae > Timema > Timema genevievae. Next base: position 150,456 of record CABFWO010001484.1, on the reverse strand, counting down.
AATGCCTATTTTAGGAGAAGAAAATCCTGTAAACGTATGAAAATTTAAAAACTTAGTGTAACCAACTTGAATAGTAATCAGTACTTAACACTTGATAGCTAGTTCAAATCAAAGAACTGCACTGACCTCTCTTTAAAGGTCCACCTTTTATGTCACTTTTTGATATTAAAACCAGATGCACATGTACAAAATTCGACACAACAAACATGTTACCATTCTAGTAGATACTCTGATCAACGGTTACATCAGCGATATGACTTCATGACATAATCTAAGACTATCTCTTGAAAATTGATGATAATAAGTGGCAGTGACATTTTTATTTCGCCATTTTGCGGAAAAAAGCAAAATCATTTTCAAGGAGATAGATATTGATCATTCAAGGAATCGAACCTCTAGTAGCCAGCCACAAGTGAAGAGATACAGTACGTTAGAGACTGAGGCAAGACGCCGAATACCAAAAGAGAGGGTTAATATCTAGATTAGAAAATGGACGTACGTTTTAAATTAGTTAAAGCATCATTCCGGTGCACACATAGCCTAAATCATTGGACTTGCAATGATAAATAACACCGTTGACGAGTAGGTCGGAGATCGAATCCCGGAAAAAGTGTTTTTCCCGTCTCACATCCACGCTAATGGAGATGTATTTAATCTACAATACCCTCCCCATCCCTACCCTATAGGATATAAGCCATTGGTAACTTTTGCGTTGAATGTACAAATTAATAAAATAATGTGTATCGCTTGTGTTTTAATCATAAATCCTCAATTACCCGTAAAACTCCCTGGAATTAGCGCAATAATTTCTGAAGGTACTCAACTGCACAAATTATCTCTAGAGAAACATAACCTACTCTCATTGTTCAAAATAGTGTCGATATTATAAAACCTAAATAATTACTTTTTTAATTAATTTATTTATTTAGCACCGCGCCTCACTACCCGTTCGGGTTATACGCTTAAGTACTAATTACACTAAAGGGTTATGACTTGGGAAGGGTGAATATAGAGGAGGTGAACCCGTATTAGAGTGGAAGGAGAGGGGAAAACCATATAGGAAAAACCATCCCCAGTTCACCCGACCAAGATTCGAACCTCAATCTCCCCGTCCTTGGAAGTCTAGATCAACACGAAACTGTGTATTAGCTAGCTACGCCCACATAGGCGGGTAATTCACTATAGTAAGATTTTTATAGTAATTTTTATGTTAACTAATTTTTATATTAACTTTTATAAATCTTAGACTAAGAACAATGTTTATAATATTTTGAGGTACTTCTTGGTTTTAGTTTAGAGTATATGTAAATTTACCAAATTAAGTTTTCACACCCTCTGGCCTGGTCCAGGAAAAAAAATGTGGCCATTTGGTAATAAGTTTAAGGAATCATTCTTCTGCTAGATTGACCTGGAATGACGGGTATATTGGGGTTAGAATCCTGGCTGGGTCCACTGAGGGTGGTTTCTCCTACATGGTTTCCCACTCTCCTTCCAGGCAAATGCGGGTAGATTACTTCTAGAATGCTTCTTTCCTCATCCTTACCACATTATAATAATGATCATATATGTGTATAACCTGAACAGGTAGTAAGGCGTGGTGATGATTAAAAAAAGATGAAATTATTGTAGGCTACTTTACAGAACTATTTGCTTTACTTTAGACGCTTTCTCTCTTTGCCTCGACCCACAGAAACAAAACGAACAACACTCGAACAAAGGTGTAATTTATCTTAACGTAATCAAAGAGTAATCCTTCTTGCCTCATCACTGACACGACAAAGTGCAAAGAAGAACAAAACGTTTTAAAATTGGAAACTGCTAATTTAGTTCGATACATTATGTTGACCCATTTAGAAACCTCAATAAACAAAATCACTCTTCCAAAAGTAATCAAATGTTGCATATAAACACACATAAGAAGGTTAATTACGAAACGCGGTTTTTACAAATGAAGATCGCTATCTGAGCGTAATTAGTTAGTGTAAAAGATGGAGCTTTTTTCATATTTAAAAATAATCTTTTAAATATCTCAGTACTTTTTTTAACATATTTTCAAACCTTAATCAAGTCTTAAGAGTGTTTCGATTTTGATTCAAATCCAATTGTATAGTTTTTTTTAAACTAATTTGGCATAGGCCTACCTTGGACACAATTCCATTAATTAAAAGATGGACGTTAGAGTAAATATACTCGGAGAGAGAGAGTGGAAAAGTATTTATGAAAAACCATAGCGGGATTCGAAGTGTGACCTCGTTACCGTCACACCAAATTAGACGAGACTGTGACGCCATTTTCGGTGAGCTCACCAGTGTATTTTTTTCTTTTATTTCTAAAGATTTTTTAATTAGCTATTCGTATAAATAGTTTAAATAAAATATGATAAAATTACATTTTATTGTGGACATCTTTGGCCAGATGATTATGATCCACAGGAAAATAACAATTTCAATAAAATAGAAAAAAGTTCTTAAACAAAAAACTAGCCGGAAGAATATTTTCTGTAAAGCTGTCGGGGCCAAAGTAGCCGGCAAATTGCAGGGTAAACGGTCACAGGGACACACACAAAAAGAAAAGATAAAGAAAAAAGAATCAAGGCGCAAAGGAATGCGCTCAACAATCATCCAGACCACCCAACTCCAGGTCTACAGTGGTAGACTAGTATAGATGACCTCAAGTGCCAACGATTAAATCAGTCGGCCAAGCGTTTAATATTTTGCAAAAAAAAAAGTTTTTACACAACGAGTCGCCCTGAAAAGTTCCGGTCTACTCTATAAACAATATTTAAAATCTATATATGTTTTTATTCAATCCCTTTAGTTTCACAGAATCATTGCTTTATTCCCCATAGCGTTTAAGTTATTGAATATAAAATTAAAACCCTTTCCGTCTAGCTAGGCTTAGGGCCAGTTTCATAGTCGGATTTAGTACGCCTCAAGTGCGGCGCTATAGTAAATACAAGACGTCACCTACCTGAAATTGAATGGAATGGGCCAGTTTCATATGCGAAACTGGCCCATTCCATTTTGGTTATAAGAGGTTGGTTCAATCCCAAACGATACTACAGATCAGGGGTCTTCAACCTACCGCCCGCGATAACATTTTTTGCGGCCCGCTGGTTCATAAAATATATAAAATGATTTCAAGAGAACAAATAAAAATACAGATATTTATTTTAAAAAATCAACAAATAAAATAAATACTTATTTTATCTACTATTTTACTTTATTTTATAAATGATTTTTGCGTTTTACGTAAAGATTACGGATTTATACAAATGTACTTTTAACCAGCAAATGACAATTACTCTATTATTTAGACAAGACAAATGCCGTTACCTCCTGTTTAAATAAATCTAAAAATAGTAAAAAACAACAAGAGAACATACGTCACGAGAAATACAAAATTTCGACTGTTAGAGACAGTCCTAATTTCTAGTGTGAGTATATGTGTATAAAAATGAGCTAAAACGAATATTTTAATATTTATTCTATCTGAATATTGTCTGTACAGCATCGCGGCCCCCGAGCCAACAAGAGACATAAACTTTGGCCCTTGGACGTATAAAGGTTGAAGAACCCTGCTATAAATTATGTATTATCTTTGTATGGGATCTTGATTGCACTTAGAGACATACAGTACGATTTCAAACCGCTAAGTTAAATTAGTTCTCAAGTTATGTGCTGATGTAACAATACGTTTTTAAAAAGAGGACGTTAAAATCTATAATGATGCATATCCTGCGGTGTGTTTTCCCAGATATCTACGTGTAACAATGTTGTTTGAAAATAAAAACATGGATTAGTTTGAATGTTAGCTCAGAGTAGTTTAAGTTTGCGTATTCGTTTTAAAGACATTTTTTTTAAAGTATTGATATTTTGTACCTAACGTTTAAATCAAAGGCAAAAAAAAAATACATAGGGGGAAAAATTCTCTCCTTCCCATTCCATCCAGTGATGTTGGTTCGTTTGGACATAGCTTAATGCTGTGTTGTCCGTGAAGAAATTCTTATCAATACATTTTATTTAATTATTATAATCAACCAAACTTTTGTCTGAGTGTGATCTGCATATTAATTACAGGATTTTTTTTTAACATCGCGTCGTATTGGAAAATTTAAAAAAGAAGTTTTGCCTCCGGAAGTTTAACTCAACAAAACCCTCAATCCGCCATTAAACAATAGTTAAGGAACTAATTATTATTTCCCACGCGTATCAGTAATTTCATGGCCTATCTCTCAAAATAGAGAGGATTGTTGGTATTCGAATTCCGGTCGAGTGTAATGCGGGTTCACTTCCTCTATATTCACCCTTCCCAATTCATAACCCATTATAGTAATTAGTAATTAAGCGTATAACCCTAACGTGTAGTAAGGCGCCGTGCTAAATAAGTAAATTTAAAAAATGAAACATTTAACCCATGTTTACGTTTAAATTGGCCATCAGAGGTGGAACTAAGGCTGTTTTACTCTAGCAACATCGCTGACCCTCTCAAGTATTCTCACCTGCGACCAGATTAAGTTCCCAGCGTCCAATCCAGTCATCCTCCCGACGATGTATCCAACACATAACACTCAGAAGTTTGTCACAGAGGTCCTTCGCACATCACACAAGGTGTATTCAAAACCACACGCGTCGCCGTCACGCACCAAAAACCTTGAACCGACCAAACAGCGCCAAAACCCCAACAGAACTAACGACACGATACAGTAGGCAGGTGAATGGATGGATACACGACCTAAGTTCGGGACAGCTCGGGACTGTTCGGTTGGGGCCACAATGGAGGGATGAAAATAGAAGAAGAATCGCGAAGGAAGGGCAATAGAAATAGTTCAATCACACCTCCATTGTTATGGAATGTTTGTTTTTTGATTCAATAATATTTGTTTTTTGTTTCAATGATGTTTTTTTTTGTTTCAATGATGCTTGTTTTTTGTTTCAATGATGCTTGTTTTTTGTTTCAATGATGTTGGTTTTTTGTTTCAATGATGTTGGTTTTTTGTTTCAATGATGTTGGTTTTTTGTTTCAATGATGTATGTTTTTGATTCAATGATTTTTATTATTGATGTTTGCTTTTTATTCAATTATGATTGCTTTAGATGTTGGTTTTTTATTCAATCATGATTGTTTTTATGTTTATTTTTTGTTTCAATGACGTTTGGTTTTTGATTCAACAGTAAAATAGCAGCAGAGCGTAGAGCGGGTATTATTTTATTCGAATTATGTTCTAAATACTAGCTCAGTCTATAACGCTTATCTCTACAGGGCTAGCGATACCAGGTTTGAAGCCCGGCACGACCAAAATATTTATCCATGGTAATAATAAGATTTCCCTTTTCGCAGTAATGAAATTATTTTCAAAATACTGGCTTGGTTCACTTTTAAAGTTAAGTTAGTTGGGAAATCGTATACTAAGATGATAATTTAACTTAAGAATATTATTAATATTAAATATATACAATATTTAAAAAAAAATAATTAAGTCTCCGTGTTTCTTAAAATGACCAACTACTGAAGCACTTAGATGCGTTGCAGACGTTCAGAAAATTAATCCCGTGTTATTTAAAAAGTGGTTCGTTATAATGGAGTTCATGCCAAAATGAAGGAGAAAGGTACTAACATCTCTCAATAGAATTAAAAACCTGAAATTGTAAGTGTTGTAGTTTTTAAAATGTTTATTTAAAGGTGTAATTAACTCATTTTCAACTAAGTTGTGTGCGAAACGTCGCAGATCTAAGATCAATTTAAAAGATTAGAAACAAATAAAAACCTTTCTCAAACAAAGAAAGTAATTTTTGAATAAGGTCACAACAGAACATTTTATATAAATGAGGACTGTTTTAGTGATGTTTAAGATTCAGAGTTTATATTTTTGTATCACTATGGTTAGATAGTAACTTGTAGAAAAGCTCTGGCCTCGTGATGTGGGCAACATCGTTGAGAAGCTATGTTTTTAAAACGTTGCCTCTCTACCTTTAGTTTTGAAACTCTCTACAAGATTTTCCAAGTTTTTTGATTCCTCTAGCAGTGCAAATTATGGTAAGCTACGCGATATTAGTAGTTTATTACAAATGCGGTCTTAGGTGCCAACGACCCTGAGTTTCTATTGAAATCCTTTAACATCAATTTTTATTTACAATTCAGTAAATAATAATTCGCTTCAGTTGCCGATTGGTCTAAGGCGTCACTCTTGTGTTAGACTGAACTGCAGATTATGGGGAGATCGGGGCTCGAATCCCGGTCTGGTCTACTGAAAGTAGTTTTCCTTAAATGGTTTACCACTCTCATTCCACACAAATGCAGGTTGATAACCTCTAAAATGCTTCCTTTCTCATCCCTAACCCATTCGAGTAATGATCATATATGCTTCTAAGTATAACCTGGACAGGTAAAAGAGGCCAGTGATATAAAAAAGAGTAAATAATCAAGATAGAATCTATCTCCTTTTATGCGATACTATCTTGTTTGAGTTCAGTTTTATTGAAAGTTTATTTTTATATTTCTAAAACATCTTATATCTATATAGTCCAATGGTGCCGCCGTAAGTTAACTTAATCATGAGAATAGATTCTATAACATTAACGTCTAATGAAAGGGATAATACCTCATTTTAAAATGATATACATTTTTTCACCTCGTCAAGTTTTGAGCCCAAAAGTCTAAATTACCTGCTATCTAGAAAACAGCCTCAAATTCTAACAATAAAAACTGACAAATGTACAAAGTAATGTACAATGTCCAACAGTAAAAATTGATAAATAGCTGTACAAAATATCCCTCTGTTGGTATTAGTTTAATCGAAAGAAAATCTAAATTTGGAAAAAAGTTGGGTAAGGCGCTTTTAAATATTATAGTGCCATTTGAATGGTTTTTGAAAACAATAGGCCTAGTTTTTCATGTTATAATATAACTAATTATTTTTGGCACAGCGTCTTACTACCCATTCCAGTTATGCACATAATTATGTACTAATTATGCTAATGTGTTAGGGATAAGAAAGGTTGAATTTAGAATATTTGTACTCATATTTTCGTGGAGGGAGAAAAGCAAACCATTAAAGCAAAAACCACCTTCTGTACACCCGATTGAGATTCGAACCCTTATCTACCCGTCATCGGCAGCTTAATATATTATGAGAGGGACGTCTTAGACAATGCGGCCAACGAAGCGGGTCTTGTTTTTTTAATGTTGTTTTACTTATTCTTACTGCCTTTTCGGTCTATTCATAAACTATACTAATTTAAGAACCCAAGATGAGGATAGGAAATGTTAAGAAGATATAAGATCAGACACCTTAGATCAGTCGCTAGCGTGTCTGCCTACTGAGTTAAGGGTTTTGGGTTCGATTCCTGGAATGGCCGAAAAATTTATCATTGGTGAAATGTGGGCTTACCCTTTCACGTTGATAAATTAACGGCCGAGGACTGGATGTTGTTCCTGTCCAAGTCTTAAGTTAGATTACAAAGCTACGACAGGTCTAGCCAGCCGGTAGTGGAAAATTATATGATTTGAATAAAAAACTAATCCAGCCCACAGACTGGTAACAGTAGTAGATGTAAAGTAAATAAGATAAAGGCATGGTAATTTAGCTGGCTGGCGCTAAAATTCTAGTCACGTGTTATTAACATAAGTGGTACTATTAACATTTCGTAGTGAACAAAATTAATTAAGGCCTAAACTACGAATCAATTTTGTCGCACCTGTTTTCACACCTCGTGAAGACTACGCTACGAGTACAATTTTTCTTAAAGCTAGTTTGGTCATTAGTTTGAGCACAATATCAAAACAATATCGAGTATGACTGAGGATTATATTAATAGCGGATTTAATTATTCGAAGCTGGTTTAGTTTCGTACACATTAGGCCTAACATATCAAATCACAAAAAAAAATAATTAAAATACATCTTTAAGAATATATTGCAATAAATCTTACGTAGCATACGTGTTGATATGGTAATAATATAACTACTGAGAATCAGTTGTGTTGATAAGTGATAGATAATATTAATTTATTATACATCAAAATGTATTTTATCTGCTTTGGTGGCCGCATGGCCTAAGGCACTACTCTCACAGTATATTAGACTGTTCATGACGGGGTGATCGAGGTTCGAATCACGGTCGGATGTACTGAGGTTATTTTCAAAATGGTTTTCAATTGCCCCTACACGCAAATAATATATAACCTTTCTCATCCGAGAAAACTATTAATGTAATTATTATATAAGCTTATAGCCCAAACCGGGACTAAGACACGTTGCTAAAAACAAAAAATACACGTATTTTATATTTGTTCGCAATCTGCCTGCATCTCAAAATTACCGAATGTTGTATTTATTCAAATGTGTGGGAAAAACACGTCTCTTAAGAATACGTTGATGAACAACGTTGACAAAATAATACAATCATGATTTTTTTAAGCACCACGTTTAGTATTAGAAAGGTTGAATTCAGATGAAGTGTACCCACATTTGCGTGGAGTAGAGTATTAAACCATTTAGGGGAAACCACCCTCAGTACACCTGACCGCGATCGAACCCCGATCTCCCCGTCTTAATATTTACTTGAACAAAAGGTTAAATATTGCATATTGGTCATTTTTTATGTCTTACTACCCGTTTAAGTTATCATGTTATTTTCTTTAGTGGGGCGTGAATGAGAAACGTAGAATTTAGAGAAAGAATAGAGTAATCCATATTTAGGTGGAGGGATGGTGAAAAACCATTTAGAGAAAGCCCCCATATTACATCCTGCTGAAAGTCGCTCTCCAATCTTACCGTCACCAGCAAACCAAACTAGCCGAGTCCACGTGCCCACCGATACCGGTTACATTAAGTCGAAATTTATTTTTAACCAAAGTTAAAGCATATTCCCTGGTAAAACATTTCTGTAAACTATTTTAAACTCGTATATTTATGTATAATGTGATTTACAAAATGCTCTACATAAGAGGCTGTTCTTAAATTACTTAAGGGCTTTTAGGGATAGGGGTGTTCAGTGTGTTTTTAATTTTTTTTACGAAGGGGGGAGCGGGGGAAGGGTTCAGAATATAGCTTAAGTAAGATTTTTTAATCAATATTTTTAATGAGACAAAATCTAAACAACATTTTTTTTTCATGAAATAAACATAATAATTTAATTTATATTTAATTTACTAATGATGTGTTGCACCTAATTTTACTGCAATTAAAATATTCTAAAATTTCACATAGCTCGTGTTATTACCAATCCTTACGTCTAAAAATAATAATTAATCGATTAGTTATGAAACCATTAAAATAATCTGATTTCCAGAACCGTAAAAAAATTACTTAAGATAAAAGGAGGGATTTGTGATGGAAAATCTTACAATCACTTACGTAAGGGAAAATCGGGGGGAGCGGGATCAAAAATCATGAAAAAAATCCTTACGTAATTTAAGAACGGCTCTTAAGATGTTTCTTGAATTTACAAACTTTTTATTTGTTTATTTTTCTCTAGAAGATTTGAGTCAGGAAAAATTTACATTAGTTTATCTCCTCCTTCTGTAATTAAAAAAAAGAATTATCACAAGAAATATTTTAATTACAAATTTTTTTTTCGGTTAGATTATAAACGTTCGAAACTTAAATAAAAAGTTGGCAAACTTTCTCACACTCGTAAATTAACAATCAGAATAATATTTAGCCTTCGTGAATCATACATTTTATGATGAAACAATTAAACTTAATTTCAGGTCTATTATGGTTTATATGTATAGATGAAGCCCTCTCCGTTTACTACGTTCACGTACGGATACGATCGAAAGTTTATAATAAGTCGTTGATAACTATTGTCAATAGAAAGATGAACCCTGGCTCTACGGGCACTCGGAAACAAGACCCTTGTGAATATTATAGTCGGAAAGTGGAGCGAAATCAAATATGTATCGAAAAATCCCTATTTGATTGATGTTCAGACCTAGTGAACCTTATTATCTGATAGATCGTGCCCAATACGTCGATAATTTGATTATAACTTACATTTTGCTATGCACCCATCAGAATTTTGACCATAAAAATGTAGTAGTAGCATGTTTATCATTAATATAATATATGATAATTAGTTGGTTAAATTTGTTTTATATGTACAATATAATTTATACATTATAACTTTTTTCACCGCTTCTTACTACCTCTTCAGGTTGTATGTATATATGATACTTACTCTAATGGGATGAGGAAGAAACCACTTTAGAAGTAATTTAACAGAATTTGCGTGGAAGTAGAAGGGAAAACCATTTAGGGAAGACTATCCTCAGTAGGCCCAACCGGGATTCGAACCCCAATCTCCTCGTCATCAGCAGTCCAGTCTAGCACGAAAGCGATGCATTAGACGATTCGGCCACTTAAACGGGTGATTTTTATAACTATTCAAGTATCTAGTATCTTGTTAGTTTCTTCAATATACAGAACATATCGAAAAACTATATTTAATGTTCCCTCACAAATTACAAATTAAAAAGTACAAACAGAACGATAAAATGCTAACCATCCAGTTATATCAAAATCTGAGCACTGACTTTTTACTAGAATATTTTCACAACTTCCTTTTTACCGAGGGGCACATTACAGTTGGGCTACTTATAGCTTTTATGAACTGCGTTTAAAGGGCTAGCGTTAATCCTACATTACATTTGGGTTACGAGTCCCTTCTTGGGAATTGTAAACAAGCTATTGTGGCGCTCCATTTAGTATGGCTGTAAATTTTTTCTCAAGCTGAAAGAAAAACCGCATGTGATGGATGGTGAGACAAAACGTTAATATAATCTAACTTAACCTAGTCTAACCTAACCTAACATAAAACCTAATATAAGGCCCAAAGATTGGTGGAGCCGAATTCATATCTACCCACAGGTATAATATCTGTTATAGTTCTCCTGGCCAGTGAACGTAGCCCAACCAAGCTATGAACATTTGGGACAAGGGGTCCCTTAGCCACACTGTTATGCACCAGTACCGAGAAGGTAGATCTACTCCATTAAATTCTACTCGACTGGTTCTCGTTTGGAAACAAGGGTCAGCGTTTTATCACAGGGATTGTACAACGTTTTTTCCAAAGTTACGGAGTGGCCCAACTGACACCCGGCTGAGAAACTTCTTGTCAAAAATCACACCACTCACTGTTTGTCTGAAATATTCACTTGCAACTTCATTTGGAAGTTAATGATAGTCAAATGCTATCTCTAAGCCTTCATATTAGTTGGGCAAAATATCTTTATATAAAAGTGAATGTCGTGTGCCAAGAAAATATTCTCGCGTGCCACTTTGGGCAAACGTGTACATATACGTACCAGCTATGTATAAGCGTTTCTTTGAAACTTTTTTGGAGTGTGAACCCAAGACTGTCAAGTTCAAATGTCACTGCCCTAGCCAAGAGTATTCAGTCGTAACACTCAACCATTATTCTGAATCACGGCTCATGGGAGAAAGTGGTACAGCACTAGAATATGTAAGAGCACTAGGAAAGATGGATTACATGCGGAATGTTTTCTGTGGGAGATTGACAAGGAACCTACTTTCGAATGACCCACATAGTGACAATGCTGTATACATTTTGGAAGATGGCAAAATACCAATGGCAGAAAGTGTAACAAAACTAGATGAGCAGTCACGTGTATAATTTTTACCCTATGGGTAGAGGTTTGGTAAGATTTGGTTCATCCTAGATTTTCTTTTTCGCACCATAATTTTTTATATTAATTCAGGTAAATTAGTTTATATTTTCTTAAACTATCATTTTTATCCCGTTTCTTTGGAGAAGATAGCATAAACTGCAATAACACTGCCCCATTAATATTACCAAAATTTGTCCCAGCTGAGCTTAGAGCCATGGACTTCGAGAGACAAAGAGAGATGATTTAAAAACCAACTTAACTACTGAATAGTCACGTAAATATTAATGATTCATCAATGTGAAAGAATCGCATTCAATTTCACCAATGATAACTTTTTTCGGCAATGAGTGAACTGAAGCCTTAGGCGCCCCTTGCTCTAGGGTAGTCCCACTACTGACTAAGATAAAGAGTAAAACAAAAAATGAGATACCTATCTTTTTTATTACCCGTTCAGGCTATACGCATATATAATTTACTTTAGTGAAGTAGGGATGAGGAAGGAAGCATTTTAGAGTTAATCTACCCTCATTTGCGTGGAAGGAGAGTGGTAAACCATTTAAAAAAATCACCCTCAGTAAATCCGACCGGTACTCGAACCCCGATATCCCCGTCATCAGCAGGTCAGTCTAGCATGAGAGTGACGCCTTAAACCATTCGGCCACTGAAGTGGGGAGCCGATGTTTTGTTAACAAGTAAAATCCTCTACCTTTAACAATTACTATACCTTAGCAAAATACAATAAAGAGAGTAAAGTACATTTAGAAGAGTGTTTTAATCATATATTCATACATAATAATTCAATAGCATTGGTACACTTCGGTTGGCCTAAAAGGTAGCAGTCTTACCTGGATGAATTTCACTACGGCCCTATCTTATAAGATGATCCAAAGTGGAATGCGTTAAGGCAAGACTGCTATATTTAATTGTAAACAAAGTATACACTGAAATACTATGTAAACGTGTCACAATCAACATTATAAATTATCTTTAATCAGAACTAAAACCATTTATATTTATTTCGCGTACAGCGCCATTATACCAGCCAGGGCTATCCGCATATAATTATTTACATTGATATATTGATGAGGAAGGTAAAATTGAATGATAATGTACTTGGATTCTCATGGGACATCCAAACCAGACTAGAAAAGTCTGGCACCTTTGTCTACGTGCTTACCGTTGCGAGTAAAATTATTAAACTTCGAATTTAAAAACAACAAAAAACACCATTGTAAGACCAAGGAAAAGGTTTAAACCATCAGACTAGTTATGGACTGGATTGGCGGAAAGTGAGTTTCGAATTTCTACCGTGTGCACTGAAGGTGGTTTTCCATTTATGTTATATTGATCATTTCTTCTCTAAGCTAATGCGGCTGGACTTTCTATAAATTACCACACCATAAATACCTTTTTACTTACTTACTCTGTGGCATCAGAAACTTGAAGGTTCACTACAGCACTTACAAAAGTATATCACCTATACCTATCTTGAGCTGGTTCTATCCAGTACACCTCATTACACCCTATCCCTATCTTGAGCTAGTTCTATCCAGTCCCCCTCATTACACCCTATCCCTATCTTGAGCTTGTTCTATCCAGTCCCCCTCATTATACCCTATCCCTATCTTGAGCTAGTTCTATCCAGTCCCCCTCATTATACCCTATCCCTATCTTGAGCTAGTTCTATCCAGTCCCCCTCATTACAACCTATACCTATCTTGAGCTAGTTCTATCCAGTCCCCCTCATTACACCCTATCCCTATCTTGAGCTAGTTCTATCCAGTCCAACTCATTACAACCTATACCTAACTTGAGCTAGTTCTAATCCAGTACACTGCATTACACCCTATCCCTATCTTGAGCTAGTTCTATCCAGTTCACCGCATTACACCCTATCCCTATCTTGAGCTAGTTCTATCCAGTCCCCCTCATTACAACCTATACCTATCTTGAGATAGTTATATAAAATCGCCCTTATGACATCCTATCTCTTTCAGGTCCATTCTAGTGTTATCTTCCCATCTGTCTCTAAGTCTTCCCAGTTGTCTCTTCCCAATGGGTTTGCCAGTCGATAACCTGAACATGGTTCTAGATTCTTCTATTCGTACTGCATGTCCTACCCATAGTAAACTGCGAAACTTGATTATCCTAACAATATCTTGTTATGATTACAGGGTATGTAACTCATCATTATGTAACCTCCTCCACTCCTAGATAGCTTCATCCCTTTTTAGAAAAATATCTTCCATAGCACCTTGCTTTCGAACACTCTAAATTTGTTTTCGTCCTGTAAGTTAGGAAAATGAGTCCGACCTTATCTAAGTCAAAAACGTGTCTGCCTACTGAGCTAAGGGTCCCGGGTTCGATTCCCAGCATGGCTGAAAATTTATCTTTGATGAAAATATGGATTTATCCTATCACATTGATAAATAACGGCTGGGGACTGGATGTTGTACCTGTCCTAGTCTTAGGTTAGATTATAAGGCATATGAAGCTACGACAGGTATAACCAGACAGGTATGGCTTGAATAAAAAAACTGACCTAGGCTACAGGCTGGAAACAGTAATAAGTTTAAAAAGGTTGGGAGAACGCCTTTCTCACCCATAGAGAACAAGCGGTAAAACTATTGTTTGTATCTAGTCTTTAGATTAAATAACTGATAACCTTAGTACTAGACACGTTGTAACGAAATTGATTTGGACCGCTCTCATATATTTAAAAAGTCATGGATGAAGGTATTTTTCTTCAATAAATTGTATGTAAATTATCCTTTTAAGACTTCATCCATGTAGAATCACGCGCTTTTCAGAAATAATGTAGAAGGATTGCACCATTAAAACTTATTTTTTATTTCAAAATTTAACTCCGTAGTATTTACCAAACAAGCAAGATACGCCAGCTCCTTATACCAATAGGAAGATAGCCTTCAAGACACTTTTCGCAGGGACGCTTTTGATTGGTTGGTTTTGACACTGGTAACTAGAGGTCCAAGAGGCAAGGGGTATGTCATATATAAGCTGCTTTGCGTATGAATATATAGAGTAGTCACATAAATCTACAGAGTGCCGGTGACATAAACCTAGAGTACGTGTAATATCACGACAGTACTACTAACTTATATACAAAGAATACACAGAAAATAACCTGTATTTCAAGTAAAATTGTATAAGAAGATAAAATCACTCCAATAAATCATGTGCAACCTTAACAGTTGTATTTATTCAAGTAAAATATCGTAATAAATGGCGCTCGATCACGGGGCTATAATCACCAATTATCACAAATTAAACCGCAACCATAAGAATATAATAATTGGCGCTCGATCACGGGGCTATAAATACTAATTATATCTCCAATAATTCCGTATCATCATAACGTACAGTTCAAACTCATTGCTTCTATCTTTTATTGCAGCTAACCTGAATGATGCATTCGAAATATCTTATTCGAACCAGGATTTTTAATAAAATTTGAAACCTCCACCACAGGTCATGCTGTTATAAGGAAACGTTTCCTGCAAACTTGTAATAGTAGTTTTGTGAACCATTGTTTCCCCTGGTGGAATGCGGCCCCGCCTTGTTCTGGTAGTAAATTGGGTCGCAAGTGGTCTAGATGCGGGTGGGCGACACAGATTAACCTTTCAGACTCGCCGCCTTTCCGACAATAGCCACGATATTTGCTGACAGGGCTTTCTAATCTCGACGTTTTCCGACGGAACTCCCCACGGGGGCATCGTTAGCGGCAATGACGGCCACTTTTCAAGGGACACTATTTCAAAAAATTTTAACGTGGAAACGATTTTAACGTCCGACGCCTTAACGACGTTGCTTACTTGGAGATTTAGAAGCTATTTTGATAAGCGTGTTGCATCTTTACTTATCGCGCCAAAGCAGTCTAAGCACTATCACGCTTAGAAACCTTGTACCAAATAGAAAGAGAGGGAAGAAAATTAACAGGTCAACCTACGAGGTCTCTTGTTTATCTACTGATAACACTTGCCCTCTTCCTCTGACGAGTTTACACACTCACAATAGTCTACTATTTATGCCTTGTAAACATTGACTTGCTTTTTGAAATTACCTTTCTCTTGTTTCCTATTTTAGATGGACACATGCTATCGCGGACTTTTTTAATCTACATCCTGGCAGGAAGACACCTACAGGTCATTTTCGTGACTTAAGTCAAAAAGCCTAAGTTGTCGATGATTTATAAAAAGATACGTTTACAAAAAAAAACTATTCACTAAAAAAATAATAGTGTTGTGACACTGTAGGGATACTTTTTAGAATAATTTAAAAATCTATGGGCTTTGTTTCAATGTTATATATTTAATACTCGCATAATAAAACGTAAATTCATTAACATAATAAATCCTATCTTGACCGGCCGTGACGTCACGGTTAGGCAACGTCCTTAACTCAATCGGTAGTGTCTATTCTTGATAAGCTAAGGGTGCCAGGTTTGATTTTTGGTATGATCGAAAAATTTATCATTGATGAAAATGAGGGTTTCCATGCTCATGGGGCTGAATCTGGGATCTGGGTGGTGTGTCTGTGATATGTTTAAGGTAGTAAGATGGAGGATGTTGCAAGTGAACCTCCTGAAACACGTCGCTTAAGGAAGCTTGAACAGCCTTAGCAGAATTCAACAAAAAGAGGCGTTGTCACACAGTAACAAACATATCATAATGATTGTAAAAATCATTCGGCAATATTATTAAAGACAATCAATGGCGTAAACACAATCTAAACAAAGATACAAAATGTTTTTTCATCTGAACGTTTAGTGTAATTTTTTCGGCACAGTTCACCTACTATTCGGAATTTAGGCACGCAAGCCTGAGTGATAAACGTGCTGGTTCAACACCTAACAGTTTCTTTCCTTAAATGTATGTTTTTTCATTCGCTCTCATATCGATCGCATGTGCATTTTTATCACTATTTATGATCAATTTTACATACATTTATGTTAAGATGTTGATGGTCAGTGTTGTAGCTAAAGTGTACATATTAAAAATTGGGTTACAATGAGGGGCGTAGAACGATATATTTTAAATCAACGTTTAATTAATTTATATTTTTATATAAATGCAGCCCATTTCAGTGGCCGAATGGTCGAAGACGTTACTTTCCCAACAGACTAGAAAGATGAAGATGGGAATATTGGGGTTAGAATTCCGGTCAGATGTACTGAAGGTGGGTTTTCCTAAATGGTTTCTCACGCACATGCGGGTACATTTCCTCTAAATACAACTACAGTCATCCCTAACACATTAGTGTAATTAGTTAATATGCGTTCAACCCGCACGGTTAGGAAGAGGTGGTAAATAATTTATATATATACATATGAATATCTATATATAAATGTTATTTTTAATACCGCGTCTTACTACCCGTTTGGGTTATACACTTTTGTTCTAATTATTCTAGTGGTTTTAGGGATTAGGAAAGCTATATTTATAGGAAGTTTATTCGAAGTTGCATGGAGGGAGGATGGAAATCCATTTTGGAAAAACCACCCTCAGTACACTTGACCAAGATTATAATTTCGATCTTCCCGTCATCGGCAGTATAGTCCAATGCGAGAGTAGCGCGTTGGAACATGAAGCCGCGGAAGCGTGTAATGAATATAGATCCATGCAACAAAGTCCTAAAAAGTTATTCAAACCTTGGATATTTAGATTACTGACAAGACCAGTGTTTCCCAAACTTTTACCAGTCGCATAACTCTTTTGGGGCCATGAACTATCCCAAGCAATCCTGCCGGCATTTCTCTCAATAAAAGGAAACCAATATCTTGAAAGGTAGACACGACCTTTGCAAATCTTAATGAAGCTTTAGTTGTTAAGCTAAACAAAGCCATTTCAAGAAGGGGGAACTGCTTTATTAAATTTCACGATATCACGTCAAAATCTACGATATTTTGTTTATAAGACTTACTAGCTACTATCAATAAATATTGTATGATTAATTAAACTCGCGTAGCCCCTGAACTCCTTCGTGTTATTCTGGAGGTATAGGCCTACGTGATACAGTTTGAGAAACACTGTACTAGACTATCCCAGTTGTCCAGTTTTCAAGAAATACTTTCTAAAGAAGTTGATGAAGGTCTAGTGTAATTCGTCTTTCTCGCGTAGTTTGCAACAATTTGCCCCTAGTGTGTATACAATCTATCTGACATTTCTGCAAACCGTGCTAACTACAGCTTTAGGCGTGCCACTCACCACGTACTTTTGTTTAGCACCGCGTCTTACTACCCGTTCAGACTATGCGCTTATGTACTAATGATTTTAGACATTAGGAAGGCTATATTTTAATGAGATGTACCTGCATTTGCGTGTAGGGAGTGTAGAAAACAATTTTTTTTAAATCACCCTCAGTACACGAAACCAAGATTCGAAACTCGATCTCCCTGTCATTGACAGTCTAGACTACTGAGAGAGTAGTGCCTTAGACCATGCGGCCACCGAAGTGGGTCAGACATAAATTGAATCTACGCTTTGTCCTTCTCAATAGAGCTTTTAAAAAAATTCGCGCTAAAAAAAAGCCTGTTAAATTGAGTTATGTTCGGGGTAATTTGACCCACGAGCTATTTTTATCTCTAAGCCTCTATTTAACTAGGGAAATTCCATAATTATAGCAAAGGCTGTACTAAAAGAACATTTTTGTGTTTAATTTTTGGTAAAACACCCTTTGTTTATGCTAATTCATCACCATAATTTCTTAACTATAGGGCTATTTATTTGACGTGTATTTTTTTGAAACGGGTAATTATATCAGCACACGACTTACCAAATAACCTAAATATAATCAAGATAACAATCAGTTCCCTACCTTCAGTTTATTCCTTTGAAAGAAGGAACCTCCAATTTCACCAATTATAAATTTATAGGCCTTTTCGTGAATCGAAATCGTGACTATTATCTCAGTATACAGACGCACCACTGAATGAACTAGGGTATTTAACATCATGGGCTTAGGATATAAGCTAACATAAATAAAAAAAATTGGACAAATATCGGCCAAACCATTTACGTGATGGAGTGCATGTATAACATAAAATACGAAAAGGCCTAGAAATGTATAATACATACAGTTTTTATTTGTAACCTACTATAAAAAGTGATCCAATCGAATTTAATTTAATTTAATTTAGTTCTCTCTACAGTTGCAAATATGATTAAGGAAAAAAAACTATTTTGTAAATGATATGCGTCATACAATCCATTCTGGGTGTCCACAACTTTAATAAATACTAGGGTAAAGGATAATGAAGGTTGATATTAAGTTTAAGGGTAGGTGTTGAACTATAATGTGCAATAAAACGTTCTGATGTCTTAAATATATGAAATAAAAATCATACTAAGCATCAAAAATGTTGGTGGTTGTATTATGAAACGCATAAACTCATTCAATAAGTAACTGCCTCATTTTTAAATACTCACCCATGTTAATAATTTATCTGACAAGCTGACGTCACAAAAACAAAAGTGTAGCTAGTTAGGAAACAAATAAACATATCATAAGCCATGCCAATAATTTTCCAACCGTGACAAAATATTATAATGTGACACTCTAGAACCTATTAATATAAAAATGACCCGCTTCAATGGCCGCGTGATCTAACGCACTACTATCGCAGTAGACTAGGCTGCCAGTAACGGGGAGATCAAGGTTCAAATCTCTGTCAGGTGTACTGAGGGTGGTTTTTCCAAAATAGTTTTACACAATCTCTCCACGCGAATGTGGATACACTTCCTAATCCCTAAAACCAATAACGTAATTAGTACATAATCGTGTAGCT
>CABFWO010001484.1:104732-121598 GCA_902155825.1 Timema genevievae | reverse complement strand
TTTTTTTTTTACGTTCGCAATACGTTACCTTGAGTGTTCGAAAAGTTAAACTATATATACATATATGCGTATAGCTTGAAAATTATTTATTTAATAAAAATATGTTTCAAATAAAATATTCTTATTATAAATAGACCTTAATATATGCAATGATAATTAATTTCATATCTAAAAGAGTTACGGAGATATGATTGAAAAGAAAATTGAATTTACGTATCAGACCGGAACCCTTAAATTCATTTTGACAAAAAAATTGAGAGTATCCATTTTATTTGTAATATTGATAAATGCTTAGAATTTAAATTTAATCAAAATTGTTAAAGCCGATTTTGAAAAAATCAATTTGTTCTCTTTTCACCCTTCAGTAAAATACCATTAATTTTAAGGGCTGTAGATCCAATTCCAAAAACTCCTCGGGGCAACCCTATGAAAGTCCTAGATATATATACCAAGTTTTAGCTCAATCGGTAAAATAGTTTAGGCTCTACTCCAAGTTACAGACAGACGGACAGACAGACATCAATGCAAAAACAACTTTTTCGGATTCAAAATCTCGAATTAGATTTTTTTGACGATCACAATACTTTCTCTACTTTTAAGGAAAGGAGAAAGTAGAAATTAATCTATAAATTTGTAAATACATTAATCAGCATCACCAGGAAGCGATCCAGGTTCCACTAGTATTGTGGCCGACCACTCCAATCACACTGCTCTCGAGACAAGCTGTTTAGTTGTTGCTAGAACAAAAACGAATACGCAACGATTTTAATGAAGTCCATGGTAAAAACTGGTTGGCTGAGGACGTCAAAATTTTGCTGTCAAGTTTTTATCATCGCAGGCTTGATTGTTTTCCCAAACTAGTCATTATTGTCTTCTATCGGTGTTTGACGTCACGAGAGGTCAGGACGGGCGTAAAAGTTCATGGTCAAGTCATGTGTTCGTCCTGCGTCATAGCGTATTTACAATGTTTTATTTCTTCAGGTGAGAGGGATTAATCTAATTCACGTCCTAGGTAATCTTCCGAACCCCATTTTTTGTCTTTGAGACCATCGCGTACCCACCACCCCTTGATAATCTACAGGCGTTCATGTACTAGTTTTTAAATAATTTCCACTTAATATTGCCACCCATCTGGGTTATCGGCATTTAATTACACTTGTGGGGTAGGTAGAATTTAGAGGAAATGTACCTTTATTTGCATGGAAGGATAAGGGGAAAACTTTTTTTTTTAAATCCACCCAATACCCCTGGTCGGAATTTGAATCCTGACCTCATCACTGACAAACCAAACGAAAGTGACGTTAAGCCCAGTTAAGCCCAAGTTTTTGATATTATCATTAAAAATTGCTTCTGTAATGAAGAACTTAGTTGCAATTAAGATGTCTAAACGATCCAAGTGGTAGTTTTGGGAGCTATTCTAGCAGCACCACTCGCATAAACACGAAGCTACTACAGTAAGCTAAATTGGCAGGAAACTGTCAGAGTTGAGTAACAAAAAGGAACAGAAAGAGTAACTTGACAGTTTCTATTATTTTAACTGATTACATTTCTGTTTAAGATTTACACATTCTTATAATCATAATAATCATTTTAAAAAGTATACATAGAATTATAAACTCAGTATTGCGATCCCACGTGAAACATGCTGTGACCCAAAATGGGATCAAGCCCCCCCAGGTTGGAAACCACTGAGATAAATGACTAAACTTCCGATGACGGTGAGATCAAGGTTTGAATCTCGTTTGGGTGTACTGAAGTTTTATTCCCAAAATGGTTTTCTACTCTCCCTCCACGCAATTGTGCGTACAATTCCTCTAAATATAGCCTTCCTCATCCTTAAAACCATTAGTGTAATTAGTACATAAGTGTATACTCCGAACGTGTAGTAAAACGTGGTGCTAAATAAAATACTAAAATTCTTAATTTGGGTTTGCTGTGTAATAGTTTCCTGCTAAATTAATTTAATAATACCCACCTCGGTGGCATAGTTGGCTAACGCGCTAGTTTCGTGTTGAGCCAGGCTGCCGAGGAAGGGGAGATCGAGGTTCGAATCTCGGTCGGGTTAACTGAAGGTGGTTTTCCCTAAATGGTTTTCCACTTTCCCTCCACGAAAATACGGGCTTACTTCCTTTAAATTCAACCTTCCCAATTCCTAATCCATTAGCGTAATTAGTACTTAAGCGTATAACCCGAACGGGTGGTAAGACGCGGTGCTAAATAAAAATAATAATGTAGGTCGAGTGTTGATAAACCTACATTCATAAAGTCAACATTAAATATATACATTTATATTTTTAGTTATTTCATTTAACAGCCGTATTAATAGATACTTAATCTAAAATATAGTGACTGGGAGGGTAGTTTAGAGGAAGTTCACCTGTTTTAGAATAGGAAAAGAACGGGAAAAAGACAAAAAAATTACCACGGATGAATAAAAAAAGAAACCATTGCACACAGCCGGGATTTAAACCCCGTGAACAATGACCATGGGCTATGTGGGTCTGATGGCTTAGACCGATCTGGCGCTGATGTGGCTGCAACTTTAATAATTAGTATTCCTATTATTTACATCCATTACTGTTTCCAGCCTCTGTCAGTTTTTTTTTGTTAAAGTCATATATTTTCCACTACCGGCTTGCTAGGCCTGTTATAGATCATTGGCCTTATAATCTAACTTACAGGCACAACATCCAGTCCCCGGCCATTAATTCATCACCAAGGCCGTAGCCAGCCAATAAATTCAGAGGGGGTTTGGTGGGCACATACCCCAATTGCCGAAAGCCTTAAAAAATTCTAAATTATAAACTAGACGCTATCTGAAGTGTTTTTAATGATAACATAACCCCCTAACTGCTGGAGGCTAGAAAAAATCTATATATTTAAACACCTATAGAAGCTGTCTGAATTGTTTTATGGTAACATAACCCCCTAAATGCCGGAGACCAGGAACAATTCTAAATATTAAACAGCTCTAGAAGCTAGCTGAAGGATTTTTATGACAACATAACACCATAACTGCTGAGGCTATACAAAATTTATAAATATTAATCACCTCTAGAAGCTCTTTGAAGTAATTTTTATGGTAACACAGCCCCCTAATTTGTACTTGTACCTTAATTTTGATATTGTTTGAACCATAAAATAAAACCATATATATTTTGTTCATAAAATTCCGGGGGGTTTGAACCCCCAAACACCCCCCCGACTACTGCCTTTTTCATTTCTGTGAAAGTAAGTGTAGACCTACATTTCACAAATGATACATTTATCGGCCATGCTCGTAATCGAGCCCGGAACCCTTAGCTCAGAAGAAAGACAGGCTGCTGACTGAACTAAGGTGTCGGATTTAGTATTCCTATTATCTGTTTATTAATTTTACATCTAAATGACTCGAGAGACTAAAGTCTTGGTGGTTTGACTGTGACACCAGGAACCAGATAAGTTCTTGAGACGCCATTATCAGTGTAAACATTTCGTCGAGGTTCATGTCTGTGTCATGTTAATTGCTCTGGTAAATAAAGGCGTGAATTATTTAGAAAAGGGAAATCAAGATCTTGGTATATCAGGGCCGCCGTACTTCTCTCAAATATCGTATGTTGTTGGACCAACCTCAGATTTTTTTTATCACTGTGTCTTACGACCCGTACAGGTTATATGCATACATGATAATTACTCTAATGGGATAGGGATGAGGAAGGAATAATTTTAGAGGTGATATACCTGCTTTTACATGCAAGGAAAATGGGAAACCATTTTGGAAAAACCAGCCCCAGTATACCCGACCGGGATTCGAACCCAAATATCCCCGTCATCGGCAGGCTAGTATAACACGAAAGTGACGCCTTAGACCGTTTGGGCACTGAAACGGGTTCAAATCTAGAGTTATTTCATTATTAATAGAGGAGTAAAAATGTAAAATTAATCTAGTCTAGTCCTGGGTTCGATTCCCATGTCCAAGTGGCATTAGTGTAATTTACCATCGATGAGGAGATTGAGATTCGAATCCTGCTGGAGCTTAAGGAGGTGTGGTTCCTAAATGTTTTCCTACTTTCCCTCCACACAAACTCAGATATATTTCCTATAAATTCTAAATTTGTCAATACTACTCAATTAATTTAATTAAATGCGGGTGCAAAAATGTTAATGCAACTTCTAAATTTCTAATTTTAATCTGAATCTTGTTATGATTTGTATTTGATTTGAAATTTCGAATTTCAATATTTGAAAAAATCGTTTCAGATTCTAAATTTAAAATCAAAATGCATCCTAGATTCATATTCGATGGAATTTAATTCCTAATTCGAATACAAAAGTAAAACATTTGAATAATTAACTATCTATATAGGTTGTCATAGAGCTATTGTTTGAACTTGTGAATCTCATAATATTTCAAATATAATCACTACTTGAACACGGTTTATTGACATAATTTTTCATTAAGCTTAGCTATTTTTTTATGTAACTAAGCCTAATGTTATATTTGGATTTAATTTCATTATAAAACATTCGATTATAAACAGTTCAGTTATGATTCGATTCGAAAAAATGTAATAATTAAATATTCTATTTGGATTCGATTCGAAATAATTTAGTTATTAAATATTCGATTCAGATTTGATTCGAATTTGTAACAAAAGATCCGGATTCTATTCGAAATTTAAAATCTTGAATTCGCATAGATTTAAGAAAGGTATTTTCTTAGTAGTTTCGAGCCAATTAAGTTCTCAACTTTTGTCGAAAAGCCCTGTGCGTGCCTACCTAGTGTTGGCAGGAGGGAGGGGGCCCTTTACATGAATAGTTAAAAATACTTGCATTAACATCCAAGTCCTAAACACTGAGGAGGGCCCCCATAATCACGGGACCTATGAACTGCAGCTATCACTTTTTATAGATAAAATACCACTACAAATATAATAAATAATATCAATGTTAAACGCAAAAAAATACGTATATATTTTCATAAAGGTCCTTCCCCAGATATCACCTCTAAACAAAATTGATAAAGCCAATTTTGGAATAATTTATTTTTTTAAACTCTATTAACTACCCTAACTTTTAAGGATCGAATAAAAATTACAAATTAGTCTCAAGGTATGACTAAATAACATGTAGGCCTAATTATCAAGTTTTAAAGAAAGCTATCAAACCGTTTTGGCTAAGACCCACTTTTTTATTTTGGGGGAAGGGTGATCATACAAAACGGCAATATCCATTATAAACTCGAGGTTTAAGTATTCACGATTACAACTTATTTCCCTGAAAATGTGACAATATATTTGAACAAAACCTTGAGGAACTTTATGTCTTTCCCTCGTCTATTCCAGAAAATGTGTCATCATTAAAGTAATTCTCCTTCCATTTAAAAAAATGCAATCTCAAACCTGAAAATAAGTGACAGAACGACCTTAAGCGAAGTAGGCCTACTACAACAAAGGTTACGGGAAAAGAACTATTTCTATTCTTGTAACATAATCATCCATGCATATATCCTCAGGGAATAAACTAATATTAATTAGTAGTTGCTCAACTTGATTGTGACATTACTTTTATATCCGTCCTTCGTCGAAACAATTAGTCGTCCACGATTAATTTTTTTTAAAGAAGAATAGTAAAACGACTATTCATGTATGAAAATACAAGGTCGTGGTTTATGGCTGGTATCTGCTCTATACGTCAGCAAATTTAACGCTGATGTTAAATACATTCTAGACAATCGTGGGCGTACTTTGCAATGTGTCACACAAACAGCAAATTAGGCTTTAAGACAAGCGTCCGGAGGTTTGTATCTGTTCTGGACATCATTATCAACATTTCACTGGATACTTGCCACCGCGACGCATACTGTACTTGACGTATCACTGTTAAGATGCTAGCCATCATTAAATTAGAGTTTTGTTTTCTGTTAGTGCGCAATAGTGCAAATAAATCCTGAAATAAACTTAGTATTTTTATTTACCCCAATGCACCCGACTCAGATTCGAGCACCAACCCCCCAGTTAATTGCGACCAAGTTCAATACTGTGGGTTTAAATAACATAAAAAAAAAGTAAATTGCAAAGAAATGTGTTACTATTCGTTTTGAAGAAAAGTAATAAACCAGAATATGACAAACCTCTAACCACAACAAAAAAACTATTTTAGCATTGAACTCCAGCATTTCAGATCAGTGTTTGTTCCACTACCTATAGAGCCAATTCTGCTAGTTTTTAACAGAACACACCAACTAATAGGTCTACTAGCTACTAAAGTACAGCCCACATCAATGTGAACGTGGACAAAAGAGTAAGTCTCATCTTGTCCATCTTTTCGGTGACGTAAGGTTGAGGTTCAAAGGGGTTTAGTTTTAAAAGGTTTCCCACTACCTCTTTTGTAAATTCGGGTACATTTCTTCTACATTTAATGTACCTTTACCATCCCAACATATTATTATAAATATGCTGATAATTCAGACGAATGTGAGTATACATCATGAAAGGTCCTATCTTTAAGTTTTTTGTGGTGATTAGTACAGTTCGACTTAAGCCCCATTCTACCACACTTGATGGATTTAATATAACTTTTCAAAACCCTGGAGTTATTTTATAAACACCCTGTATTATATTGCTCATCTCCTTTACCAAGTGGCTGGGAGGTTGAACTACAGAGCTGTTCACTAGATCAAGGGGTACTGATTTAATGTTTGGGGTTTCCAAAATAATTTTATTTGTCTTGGTTTTTACTATTACCGAGAGCTTACAATTCTTGCTTGGCGCGAGGCTTGAGCCCTAATTGTGCCCTTTAAGGTTTTTTTATAGCAACCCGTCTTACTACCCGTTCGGGTTATACGCTTATGTACTAATTACACTAATGGTTTTAGGGATTAGGAAGGCTATATTTAGAGGTAATGTACTCGCATTTACATGGAGGGAGAGTAATTTTTTTTGGGAAAAACCACCCTCAGTACACCCGACCGAGATTCTAACCTCGATCTCCTGGTCATCGACATTTATCTACTGCGAGAGTAGTGCGTTAGACCATACGGACACCGAAGCGGGTCTAAGGTATAGCTACTGTAAGTCTTCCTGTCTTGGGTCTAAGAAATTCTCTTTGAATTCCCACCAAGCTTCAAATGAAAACAAACCTTGTTTATTGCCAGTTGTTTTATAAATATTTGTTTAAGATCGCGTGTACACAATTATTAAGTACATAATCAGACATGATGGCTTGTAGTCTATGGTTTATGATTGCTCTAGTAAAAATACATGTTTCTATATCAGGTGAATACGTGAACCATAGAATATGTCCTTGACCAGTGTCATGTTAACAATAGTTACTTAATGAATTGTACTGCTACTTACCAATAGCATCTAGACCTTCAAGACATTGCAAATGCTCTTCTTAATTTACATTTTATAATATATTATTCCCCCTATATAAACAGTAAAATAAATAGTATGATCAAATAGTTGGGGCCTACATACTTTCTTATATATTCTATTACAATTAGAAACACTTTTTTTTTATAATCGTTTATCAGTAAACTACTCTCAAATGATTTTTCCTCAGAAGAAAAACCACACATATGTTGTTTTGATAATTAAATGAAACACTATTATAAATTGTTATCATAAATGTTATAGCCATTTAAATAAAATCAAATTTACAAAAATCAATTTTTAGTAAACTAATCTCACTTTTTGTTTGTTAGAAAAATAAAAATATACTTTTTATCATGTTAGATACTCCCTCAGATACCCATTTTAAACCAAATTGTTTCAAATTAAAAAAAATTAATTATCAATAAACTACCTTTAATTTTAGGTTGAGAATCAAAATTACGACTAAACTTTGAAGTATGGCTATTTAACACCATGTTTAAACGAAATCTATCAAAATGCCTTGGTTGTAGCCTCAAGTACAGACAGACATAATTATAGTGGGACAAAGAGACATAAAGAGGGACACACATAATTATAAAAATAACTTTTTGAGTCCGGGGGCACATAACCTTAAAAATCATAATCATAATATTAAGGTCGAAAGTTTTCATGATTGCAACATTTTCTTTACATGAATAAGTAAGTTTCTAACAACTATGTTTTTCTTTATAAAGGGTGTTATGTGCACTTTCTGAATCAACTGATTATATTAGAACGGGACTTACAAACTAACTCAATTCTTTAAAAAACCCACTTCAGTGGCCATATGGTCTAAAGAGTCACTATCTTGTTAGACTGTCATGCTGATTGATGACGAGGATATCGGGGTTTGAATCCCAGTCGGGTAGGGTGGTTCTTCATTTATAATTCCCCACTATCCTTCCACGCAAGTGCAGGTAGATTACCTCTATAATTCTTCCTTCCTCATCCCTACTTCATTAGAGTAATTATTATATATGAATATAACCTGAACAGGTAGTAAGACGTGATGATAAAAAAAAACTCTAGAAAAGACATCACACTCAGTCACCCAGAAATTAATTTAATAATCATCAGGCAAGATAAACTCAAATTTAAATAATAATACATGTTTGGGCCTTGCCAAAGAATAAAACCTGAAAACTCTAGCTCGGTAGGTTGTGCGAGCTGTTGGATGATTTATGTGCGGTCACTCTTTTGAACATGTCTACATTTTGTTATACCTGTGAGTGTACAATACATATTCATACACACACTTAGCACAGTCATTCTGTCACCGAATCGAATTACTCCACCAGTTTAAATGTTTTCTCTTCTGTTTTGACGAACAATTCACGTTAGTATTGCGTTACATGTTTTGAATACAGTTTCAAACTAAGGCTTATTATATTCAATGCTATATTTTAATAGGAATCTGGTGTCTCATTACGTCCGTGACGTAACCAGACGCGTTTATTCAAAAGAGAGCGATTTATTTCCTTGCAATAAACTTAGTAATGTTGGTGGTACGCTTTGATCTCAGTGGGTGGACAGTAAGTAATTTAATTTATTCACTCCACGGTAGTGTTTACCAAACTGCGGTACGCGTGAGCTACTTCCAGGGGTACGCGAAAGTCTGATAAACAAATCATCGCAAATTTTGACATGATGTCATGGACTACTATAAACCTTTCTCCCCCTCAATCACGATTTTGTTTAATTTACCACTGAAGCTATATTAAGATTTGAAACAACCGTTTGTGTTGAACATAAATACTTTATTATGGATTAAATAGCTAAGGGCGTATAATCTGAATAGATAAAAACGCAGTGCGAAAAAAAAAACTAAGCTATTATATTTGTTAATTATGGCCGCAAATAAATATCATATTATTTAATCTGAAAGAATATTTGTTTTATTATTATCTTAATAAAGAGAGGTATTTGGTTAGGCTGTGACCCCAAAAGGTGTACGCAACTGATTATAGTTTGAGAAATAATGTGCTAAGGTAATAAGAGGAAGGCAAATTTCCACATTTTGGATAAAAACTGCCTCCTTTTTATCCTATCGGGTATCAAGTTACCGAATAATAAGTAATTTCATGAGAATAGTGGAGTTTATTGAGGCAAAGTTTTTCTTTGATTAAAAAGTTTGTGGCCAAATATTGTCATGATCATGTGTATAAAATTGAACTAAATGTATCTAATAAGGCAATGTTATATTTATTTTGGCCAGAAAAAACGTTTACTATAAAAAAAACTTCAAAAAACACTGTCACTAGCTTGCGTTTCCTTCCACTCTAGTTTAAATGAGGTTATCAGGTTTGATTCTATTATCCTGTTAGGCCTTAGTAACACATTTTACATCCAACTTTCACGATGTTCGGGTGTTCCTCTACTCTAACCTAGCAGTTCCCAAACTGTGGTACGCGTACTAACAATGGCACGTAAAACTATTTCCCGTTGGTACGCCGTGAGAAACAAAAAAAAAACAAGAAAATTAGTTATAAAAAGATGTGGCTTTATTAAATATTATAAATATATTAAGACAAAGTTTAACCAAAAGTAAAATAGATTTAAACAATGGTTGGTGGCGTGGCAACATTTATTCAAGCTCATACAGCTGGTGCAGCCGCGCAGTCTATGTTATTATATCCCTGGGTACCATTAAAACATGAACTGAAATATTAAATATTCAGCATTATCTTGGTGTTACACCAAATTACGGAAACTGTTGGGGCAGTACGCCATTAAAAAAGTTTGGGAACCGCTGCTCTACCCTATATGGTGTGACCTTCTCAAAGGTGTGTTCGTCAACACGCCCTTCCTCCATCGCTCATGTGAGACATGCAAAGAGGTGTACGTCGGGTTCCATTCACGCTTTCTACACCTCCTTCCTTGGCTGGAGCTTGGCGGTGTTCATCAGGTCATATCAAGAGAGGCTGGATGAAAACAAAGCCGCGGCCTCCTAAAACAAGGAAAGTCGGCCGGTCACGTGATCTACCTTGGCAAGGACGTCTCGCGCCGTGGAGGAAAAGTGAAACCATACCACGTGGAAACGCTTCTTCTCCTCCTTAGATTACGTCAGTGTATTGTGCCATCCGGCACCCTTGTTGCGCCCCTCGCATTTCGTTTAGATTTAAAAATATATATATATTATCTGGCACATTTTTACCCTCACAGCTTAGAACGCCGGGATGCGAACCCTACCAACATATTATTTCTAATTCACAGCGTGATTTTATGTTCATTTTTTTTGGCTGGTTATGGTAAATGAATAGTAGGATTTGGATTGAAAGAAATATTTTTTTAATTTATTTTAGGTATTTAATGTCCACTACCTGAACCGAGTGATTATATCAGCATACGAGAATTTCTATGAACAAGAGCGAAACGGCCTACCAATTTTTCTGGGAAATATATTTTCACATGCCACAATAGTCATAGGACCAAGGGCCTTACTCCCCCTCCAAAGGAAGTTGTGCTACGGATTTTTATCACTCAAGAATAATCCGTCAACCCCATCTGAATGTGAACTGGGAGCACCTTTTTTATTTTAGATACAGATTATATAAAATGTGTAGCTTTCATCGCGCTTCAACACCTTTGGGGATGAAAAGTTGAATATGAATAAGGGGATACGCGAAAAAAAAAAGTTATATGGAATACCAATCAGCACGCGACCAAAAGTGTCAGTACTTGAATAAATAGCAAAGCAGTTTTAAACGTTTTTCCTTCTAGCGGAAAAAAAGTTAATTGGCTGTGTTGTAAGAAAGTTATGGTAATTTAATTTGTTTTTAAATTATGTCTCGGTAATTTGGTGGAGAGCAGTGCAAATTAGCAACACTTTGTGAATGAAAGTACAGATAATAATTAAATGGCGAAGGGGCGAAGAAGATACAAACGTTCGAAACCTCCGTATCAGTCGCGTAAGCCGGTGTAAGTCTCACTTTCTATTTTAATTCAATGACGTGATGTTTACAAAATAGCTGGAGTTTTTGTCTAGCACCACGTCTTACTACCCGTTCGGATTATGAGCTTGTATACACTAACTACGCTAATGGTTTTTAAGGATGAGGAAAGTTATATTTAGAGTAAGTGTACTCGCATTTGCGTAGATGGGGAGGGAAAACCATTTTGGGAAGACCACCCTCAGTACACCCAATTGAGATTCGAACCTTGATTTCTCCATCATCGGCAGTCTATTCTACTGTGAGAGTAGTGCCATAGACCATGCGGCCACCGAAGCTGGTTAGCTAGCTATCTAGAGCATTCGGAAACTCTGGACATTAAAAACTATCTCTCGCTACCTGTTTGCCGAGATGGGTTGGCCTTGGAGAAGAACCCGTGACCTTGGCCAAGTGTGAACCAGGTGGGTGGGCCAGAAGATCGCCCATGTTTAGCGCTAGATCACTTGGAACAAGAAGTTGACGGATGTATGTGGGTGGCCTCTGATTGCTAAATCTGGGTTTATATTCATGCATAGCGCATCAGTTACTATTTATAGCACCGCGTCTTACTGCCTGTTCAAGTTATAAGCGTATATGATGATTACTCTAATAGGTTAAAGATGAGGAAGGGGGTAACTTAGAGGTAATCTACCCGTATTTGCGTGGAAGGACGGTAAAAATTAATTTAGTTAAAGCCACCCTCAGTAGAGCCAACCGGGATTCGAACCCCGATATCCCCGTCATCAGCAGGCCAATCTAAAACGAGAGTTGACGCCTTAGACCAGCGGTTCTCAAACTTTCTTGACCCGCGAACCCCTTTCACAAACATCTGAGTTGCATGAACCCCCTGATATTTATCCATACCCACACATTAAATTTTATACTTAATTTTTATGAAATTCAGTTATAAATTGTAATCAAAATATTTAATACCTTCAAATTAACCTACTATAGCTCGGTAGGTACTTTGGGATACCCCACCAAAATATAATGGAATAATATTGAAACTATTCAAGTACAAGTTAAAATAATTATACATTTGTTAAAAATTAAAACAAATTAAATAAGCAAAGTACTGTAGTAACATTTTCTTATTTTTGCTGTCACAATATTATCAAATTTCACATGTTTTTTTTAAGTGGTACTGAAAATTGCTGCACTGACATAACTGGAATACCCTCCTTTAATCACAAAATTCCATGCCGATTTAAGATTCAAAATTGTTAACAAGTTTTAACAGCTACTCACCTCTTCACGTGACTTAGTAAGAAGGATGCTCTTGCTTTGAATGGCACAGAGCTTTATAGACAGGAACCACAAACGATAAATAAATTCTCAAGTCACTTTCAGTACTGAGCCTGTTTCTATATTTATTTTTTAAATAGTCATATGAAGAAAAGTTTTCTAGCTCAAATACGTAGAAGAAAATGGTAACAAAGCTGTATTAGCTTTATTCTCTAACAAGAAGAACTTCTTTAAACTTAATCAGATACCAATTAATGACAAAGATGTATAGCTTTTCTTTAATTCAAAATCAGTGGAAATTTCAAGGAGCTGCTCTTTTTTCACTCACGCTTAATGTGGGGGATTTCAAAACTGCTGTCTCTTACAGGGGATTGCGAATCCAATTGTTATTATTGGACACTGGTGGGAAATATTCTCTGAAGGTTTTTACCAGTCCCTTCAAGTGTTCCATAACCACGTTCTTTACATTTTCGTCCAAAGAAAGCTGATTTTCTACCATGAAGTCGTGAAGGATATCAATGCACTCCGTTTGATTGCTAATTAAACACGTTTCCCAAAACTTATTATTTTATGAACGACTCGATACGTTCTTGCACAATAAAAACGTTAATATTTTACCCCTGAATAGAGAGGTTTAAACTGTTCATTTTTGAGAAAATGTCTGTCAAATAGGCCAAAGCCTTGCGCCACATTTGATCTAGTATGCACTTTCCTTTGTGAAAGGTACGGTTGGTAAGAAAAATGAAAACTCAATGTTTAAGTTCAAACAATCTTGTAAGAGTTCTACCTTGAGATAATTACCTGACTTCAATGTGGGACAATAAACAGTTGTAAATGCTTCTCCTTTCCTCTCAAAGTGATGCAAAAATCCACCATTACAGAAATATTTTGGCTAACCCCTAGGGTGTTCGCGAGCCACAGTTTGGGAAATGCTGCCTTAGACCATTCGACCACTGAAGCGGGTAACTGTCAGAATTTTAGAACCAAAGGGTACCTAAGCAGCAAAGTTAAGGTAAGCCATAGCCTCTACGACCCCTCCTGAAACACGGCACGACCCCTAGGTTGGAAACCAGAGCGTTGATCCTTGCGTTAAGGTGGAGGGGCTAAGGTCAGTACTTTTTCAGTTTTAAATAACTTTTTTTTTTCCAGGATAAATAATACATTGCGCCAATTGATACCTTTGGTTTAATTTTCTACACACGCCAATCCTAAGAGTTCTTGAATATTTGTTATAAGCTTAGTGGCAATCAAACATTTTTGAAATTGAGAGAAAACGTTCAAATTCCGCGCTGCTCATGACAAATTTTCAAGAACTGTTTGGATAATTTATTTTCATAGCTGGTAATATGTTTTTTTGACAAGTCAATTTATTTTGTCAATGAACTAAGACCGCCAATGCACCCCATCCTCTGCCTTCTCTTTCAGCTCCCAGAATTTTCTTCTTTCCTTAAAATCATCCAATATTTGAATCCTGTAGATGGTTAAAATAAACTTATCCACTGAATCAATATTTTATTTATTTTTATCAAAAATGTTTCGGTTTTTTTATCTGTAAAAATAAGGACCTTAACTCACGTTCTCATCCATCCTTCCCAGAATTTAATTTAGGCTATGTGTAAAAAAAATACAAAAAATATATGTCCCGTTAAATTGTTTTAAAAATGAGGAAAATATAATAGTGCACGTCTGGGCTAAATCACTCGTAGCCCAGTCTGTGGAAAGACTAGCCAGTACTAATGTACTATTACCCAGGGGGACGCCCGAATGTACTAATTGTACATCCTTTCCGTGGAGACTCTTTCTATGTCCCGATAAGATGAGATAGTGGTGATAGTGAGTATGAGGGTGTGGAACCAGTGGAAACAATTAAATCAAACTTGAGATTAACTAACCAAACCCTAGTGACCGTTGGGGTAAATCTCCTTTAGGGAGAAGTAGCAAAGGTACCAGCCGGGAATCGAACCCGAGACCCCAAGGTTTGTAGTCAGAGCACTGACCACTACACCACGGGGCCAGTTAAAACTGAGGATTGACGCGAACGGTCTGATTGGAAGCTATTCAATTTCCTTTGAATCACTGATCTGGGGAGCGTGGCTAACGAGCTTTCAGAGTGATGATTTCTGCAACATTCCTCTGAGGAAGCCATCAAGACACTAACTTTCTAAGAGAAGGTGGTCAACAAACCAGACCTCTTCGCTTGTTGGATGCTGGCGGATCTCCACCGCGGACCAAGATGGCCTGCGGTCATCGGATGTCAACACGGTGCTGTGCAGGTCTGACCCCTTTTAAAGACAAGGTCGACTGGCAAGTGGATTAATGCTTATGTACAGCCCAATCTACGTGTAAAGGGCCTTTTATATTATACAAACATATTGTTTGCGGTCAAAGTTGATAACATTTTACTTTTATTTTTAGCAACGCATCTTACAACCCATTCGGGTTATACGGTTATGTATTAGTACTAACTACACTAATGGGTTAAGGATGAGTAAGGTTTAATTTAGAGGAAGTGAACACGCATTTGCGTGGAGAAATAGTGGGAAAACATTTACGAAAACCACCTAAAGTACACCCGACCGGGGTCAAACCACGATCTCCCCGTCATCGGCAGTCTAGTCTGTTGTGAGAGTAACGTACTAGACGATGAGGTCACAGAAGCGGGTCATTTTTCTATTGTATTAATAATTATTACTTTATAGATACTTATAATATCTATCAAAAGTGAGGGCTGAAGATCACATGACTTGACGTATGAATACGTGAAAGGAGATTCAGTAGCTTTTCTATTTGTCAGATAAGGCCCCTCCTATGAAAATTGGACTGTAAGTTCTGTCGGGCTCCCAGCCACTCTCGGTCAGATTGGTGTTTTTTTTTATATATTAGATGACTTTCTGAACCCACTAACTCTAAAATAGAAACAACAACCAGTTTCAATTCATCACCGAACGAGTGAACCCCAATTTAACGGTGTCGTGTTGGAAGCGACCGTGATCAGCAGTGGCGTAACCTCTGAGTGTGCTAGTCCCGCACCGCATTCCCGTTATTACATGGACTAGTTTTTTTAATTCAATGTTACTTGTACAAACTGTGTAAATATATGTTTGAATTGTAAATAAAATTACATTTATAATGTATCGATGATATATTAATTTGAAAACTAATATTTGCTAATATTCTAAGTTTTAAGTAATTCTTCTTCTAAAACGGTATACCTACCAGCCTTTAATGTTTTTAACTCTATAATTTTTTGCAGTATACATTATCTAATTATTAGTCATTGTGATTTTATATAATTATACATCAAAAACTCCCAAAGTAAGGAGTGTAATTTCACCATTTCAAAATGATTCAGAAGAAAAAGGTGAAATAAATTTATTTTCAAATAATTTATTTACATCAGAAGATCTGTGTAAAATATCTTGCAATAAACCAATGACGTAGCGATAGAGTATTAATAGGAGAATTTCTCCCCTTTGCTAATGTTATCACAGTTTACTGATCTAAAAAACTTATGGAGCATAAATTCTCAAATCATTGGGAGGCTCGTTTGTTTCCAAGCAACAATGTATCAAGTGCGTCAGGATTTAATAAATAGTTTTATCCATCTAAATATTGCAATGTGAGTTGAACAATCCATTGACAATCTTATTCCTCCCACCAAGTTCTGATGGACGCTTGATCCAAATATTACTTCATTTTACGCTTTCAATTTTATTTTTTTTGCTTTGCGTATTTATATATGTGAGTCCGACATCTTATATCAGGTGATAGCGTGTTTTACCACTGAGTCCCGGGTCCGATTCCCATAATGGCCGAAAAAATTATCAATGGTAAAATGTGGGTTTTTCCTTTCACAGTGATGAATTAAAGGCCGGGGGACAGGCTGTTGTGTCTGTCTAGATTTACGTTAGATTATAAATCGTGTGCTGATATAATCAGTCGGCTCAGAAAGTACACGTTAAATACCTCAAATAAATGAAAAATGAAAATGCTACCTGTGTGGACTACACACATTTAATTAAATTCGTCCAAATGAATAGGAGTTGTCACATTTATTCAGGAATGTATTAATACCACTCTTAGTCCCAACATTTTTACTTAAATATCTGATTATGTGGGTAATGGATTGATCTGTAGTGTGCTATGTTTTTATATGTCATTACAATTTGAGTAGATGATAATCATAAATAGTTTCACATTTTGGTGTGCTTTGTACTTAGTTCGGGTGTACTTTTATGAAGTCAGAATATGTAGTAGGCTGTAAAGGGGGATATTCAACCAAAGAAGGGTAAGTC